>CAUYRT010071635.1:0-50935 GCA_963574885.1 Lepilemur ruficaudatus
CACCCTGACCAGTACTCCTGCTACGGGAGAAGTCCAAGATCAGGTCCCCCAGGACTAGCTTCAGATGGGCAGGAGGGCCAGGGAAATCCCAGGAAAACACAGCTACGGAGAAGCCCTCTTCCAGCCAGGCTGACTCAGAAGGTCTACGCCGATGCTCACTTGGTTAGGATTGAGAATACGCTGGAACTGGCCCAGGTCCAGCCCCTGTCTACCACTTCCCCATCCTCACTTTGTGATGTACACCCAGGCTCTTGTGCAAGTGTACAGCAGCACATACACATGCCAATCACGGTGTCATTGGCTGGTACCAACTGGGTCTACTAGAGATCCCAGAGCATTGCTTTGAAATGCAGGAGTGTGAGAACAAAGAAAAGAACAAGGATGCAGTAACCAGATTCATTGAGCCACTCACCCACCCGTCTTTGAAGTTTCCTCTCTTGTGAATCGCCTTTTTGTGCTATCTTTTTCACTGGAGGGCCCGATACACCCGTTACGATCGTTGACTGCAGATTGTAACAGGCAGGCCAGGATGTTTTCTGTGCCAGACAGTCAGTAACGCTTCGTGATTCAGAAACACGTCAGCATCCTTCTCCATGTTACGTATCAGTCAGCACGTCAGCAGTTGCAGGGAGTCGGGGTTAGCTTCTTTACTCAGACACAGCACCTCACCATGAATCACAAGACACCCCCAGGTGGGGTCATTTGGAAGCCTGGTGATCCCTAGCTTATCAAGAGAATCAACATGTGATTACAATAAAAAGAAAGTTTAGCAAAGTTGACAGATATCTGATCCATTAAGAACATCAGCAGTCTTTTTCTATACCAGAAATAACCAGCTAAGAGATATAATAATAATAATTAAAATTATCCCTCATAATAATAACACAACCCATAAAATATCCAGGAATCGTCTAAGACTATATGAAACTTTTGTTGGGACATTTAAAACTTTAATGATGGGTGTCGAAGTCGATGTGAATAACTAGAAAATAATCCCTGCTCCGGATGGGATGGCACTATTGTAAAGAAGGCAGTTCTTCTTGTATTAAGTGATACGTCCAGTGAAGTCCAATCGCATTTCTAGTTGGATTTTTCCTGAAGAACTTGATAAACTTACTATAAAATTTGTTTGGAATCTAAAAAGATTCTGAAAAAGAAGAGTAGAGTGGGAGCTTGACCTACTAGATACCAGGACATTCCGCAGAGCTGCAGTAATGAACACAACACGGCATTTCTGAAGGAAAGAAGGACCCATGAAACCGGAGATGGAGCTCAGGGGAGACTCCAGCCCCCGCACGGGTGCCACCTCCTTCAAATAACAGGTGATGATGGAAATGACATCTCTGTACTCTGGAGGTGGAGAAAGACTTCTTTGCATCTCAAAATACCATAACAGAAAAGACTATTGATGAATTTAATCTAATATCAACAATACCATGATAAAGATTTCTGCTCAAGGCTGATTGGGAGACAATATCTGTAATGTCTAAAACCAATAGGTGAAAAATAAAAGTTGACTATATATGGAAACATTGAAATTCATAAGGAAAGGGTAAGAACCTCAACAGAAAAGTGAGCAAAAGGGCAAAAAAAAAAAAAAAGGCAATTTACAGAAGAGGAAACTTCAAAGACTTACAAAAGAGAAGGTTGTTTAAACCCACTAGTAATTAAAGATTTGCAAATTGAACGACACTATCACTTTACACCCATTAAAATTCACTTTATGCTGTTGGACTAGCAAATGTTTGCTGGCAGGATAAGGTCCCCTGTGCCCGGGAACCTTCCCACACTCCTGGGAGGAGCATAGACGGGTGTAGTCATTGCTTAGAGCAATCCGTGAGACTTAGTGACCTGCCTGCGGTGTCCCTGGCAGTGCTCTTAGGTGGGTGCGGGTGGAGGGTGTGCGGGTGTCCATCCCCAGATAGGATGTGCCACAGGCACATGGAAATGGTCAGCCTCTCTGTCCACTTGGTGGCTCCAGTCCCCAGGTATTCAACCAAGCCCCCGCCTAGGTGTTGCCATGAAGAAATTTTGCAGGTGCGACCAAGATCCATGATCAGTTCACTTCATGTAAGGGAGACCATGCAGGATATTGGGAGTGGGCGCCAGTCAATCATCAGAAAGGCCGTTAGACCAAAACTGAGGCTTCCCTGAAGAAGAAGAAATTCTGTCTGTGGACGGAGTTCCAGCTGTCCCGAGCAACCCAGGAGCAGGTCTGTGTCAGCACCGTGCAGAAGCAGGGGTGTGCCAGAGGGAGCGGGCGGAGAAAGAGGGCAGACGGGGCAGTGCAGGAGTGGGGGAAGCTGGGAGGCTGGGGCTGAGGGTGCGGTCCAGTGAGATGAGGCAGCCTCGTGAGGGAGCATACTCACATACTTGCACGCACAGGCACACACACTCACACACACGTGTGCGCACACACACATTCTGCCTGACCTCCCACCCCTGGGCTGCACCCAGATGGGAGACACATGTCTCCTGCACCCTGCCCAGGGCTGGCTGAGTGCATTTTTCTTCCCCATGTAGGTATCCAACCAAACTACCTGGAACTGTACTTTTTAAAAAAAAACACAAGACCCTTCTGTGTAAACTACAGCTGGCCCTCTATCTGAGGGTTCTGCGTCTGCAGATTCAACCAACTACGGATAGAAAATATGTGAGAAAAACATGCAAACAATAGAAAATAAGAACACAATAAAAAAATACAAATTAGAAAAAATACAACATAACAACAATTTACATAGCACTTACATCGCATTAGGTGTTATGAGTAATCTAGAAATGATTTAAAATATGTAGGAGGATGTGCGTAGGTTATATCAAATACTACACCGTTTTGTATACAACACTGGAGCATCTTTGAACTTCGGTATCTGGGGATGGGAGGTGGTCCTGGAACCAATCCCCCATGGGTACTGAGGGACAATTGTACTTCATTTTAGTGCTCAGTTGGAGAAAAATGCAGGGGTATGGTCACAGTAATTGACCCCAGTTTTGTCTGGGACATAAATAAAAGACAAACATTTCCACCTCTTTTGGAGTGAGCTTCTAGCTAATAAGATGCAAGTTGAAGTGTTGTGTGAAGTGTCTAGGAACTATCTTTAAAAGACAGAGAGCATAACTTTCTTTCCTCCTGTCCTCTTTCCTGTTATTTGAAATGTGGATGTGATGGCCAGAGTTTCTGCAGCTGTTTTGGACTCTCAGGACAGGCAGTATACTCAGGACAGCAAGGAGATACATGGAAGTGGCAGTTTCGATGGGGGCCCAGGGGACCTGCATGTCCGGAGCCCTGGCAGGATCAGGCCACACCTGGCCGGGCCGTCCTGCTGTGGGAGGCTCTGCACCTGCTGGGTGGCTCCTGCTCCCCCCCCCCCCCGGCAAACACTGGCTCCCGCACTGACGCTCACTGTTGTCGCTTGGGTTTGGCAAATGCTTCCCACAATATTTACCCCGGCGTTCCTCCTCTCTGGAAGAGTCTTAGTGCACGTCCCTCCAGGGAGGATCTCAGAGTCTTTGTAATGAACAAACCTGCCCTCCGTGGTTTAACCGGCACATCCGAGGTGACTCGACCAGGAGTCCTTTCTTGAAGGATCTGGGGGACCCGATCCTGTCTGGCCCTGACTGGCTCTTTCTGGCCCTGGCAACGTGACCAACCATGAACTCACCCCCAGTTTTTCCTTACTCATCGCCCTGTCTACACTGACCCTTCTCGCTGCATAAGAGAATAATGCAACATTTAAGCCTCAGAGCAAAGGCTCCAAAAGAGCAGATATATTTGGGGTTACGAAAACAAAACCACCGTTCTAAAGGTGCATCAGGATCTAGAGCCTTCTGAGGTCTCATGAAGCCTGTTGAGAGGGAGCTTTTGGGGAAAGCACACCTCCCTAGGAGCCCAGCTGGGTCCTTGTTTTAGTAATGCAAAATAATATCTTTCTAGTTTCCTTAGAATGTCACTATCTGCTGCTAACTTGGTGGATTGTAATGTTGTAAAAACTTCCCCAGTTTTCTGTCTGGCTATTTTAGTGTAAGTGAATGGCTTGGCTGGTTTCCCCGGGGAGTGGCCCAGCTGATCGGGGCGGTTTGTTGTAGCTGACACACCCCAATCCTCACGTTGTCCCTCCCTAGCTCTCGCTCGCTGCCCCTGGCGGTGACGTCTGGTCCTGAGCACGGATGCCCACTGGCTCCAACACGCTTCTCTTCCTAAAACCTTCAATTACAGGGATGCAACCGGGATTTTCATCATCCCTTAATTCCACATCTCAGTGACAATTACAGGGCAGTGAAGACAGATCAAAACTTGTCAGTAGATGTACATTTCAGAGGGAAAAAACCCCTTTCAATACTTTGAAAGAAAAATAAATAGGACCCACACCAATGTGTCATCTGCTAAGAGAGGTGTATCTGGGTCAAGGTTACACTCAAACCCTAAGTTCGTAAATGTTCTCAGGGAAAGCAAGGTGGCAGGGCTGGGGGAGGGTGCTCACTGGTGCAATGGGCCCTGAGGTCCCTCACCCTCTGTGGTCCCTGAGCTCTCTGACCAGCGTGTGGGGTACCCAGGGGAGTGTCCCCACACCACCCACACACAGATGGGCATATGGTCAGGGTTCTCCAGAGAAACAGAACCAATAGGCTGGAAACTCAGGGAAGAGTCAGCGTTACTGTCTTAAGTCTGAACCTCACTGGGCAGCAGGCTGGGAAGTCAGGCAGGGGTTCTGTGTTGCCATCGTGGGGACAATTCCTTCTTCTTCGGGAAACCTCAGTCTTTGCTCTTAAAACCTTCGACTGATTAGACGAGGCCCACCACACCACAGAGCATCAACTGCTACTCAGCCTTCCCGGTGAGCGCATACATGACTTTTTGGTTTCGTTTTGCACACCCGATATTTGGGCTTTTGTGTGTTAGACCTTAGCACTAACTTGCCTAGATAAATGTATCTACAACATGGGCTACCACAGCTCAAAGGCAAGACGAGAGAGTTCCCTCTTCTGGGACCCCAGCTGGTGACACATGCAAACGTTATGGGGACATTCAGACGGTTTGTTTTTTTTAGAACTGAACTAAAAGACCACAGCTGTAAAGTCATGCAGTCCATGTAGAATGCACACCTCAACTTGCAGCTCAAGGCTCCCAGATGCACCCAGGACTCAAAGGCTGCCTTGCTGCAAACACTGCCTCAAAGCCGCGGAGCCGCTTTCATCTCTGGGCGCCCCGTCCCACGCCTCCTCCTCCTCCTCCTCCTCCTCCTCCTCCTCCTCCTCCTTCTCTAAGCCGGGTCTCTTTTCTCCAACACTCCTCAGCTACTCCGGCACACTGACGACTTCGGTAAGGACACTTGAAAAACGGCAGGCACAAAAAAATTATTTTGACCTTCGTGCTGTTTCTTCAAAGCAAAAGATGAAATTCCCACGTCAAAGACATTTTCCCTGCACTCAAAGGAAAGGCAGCACGTGTATTTTCAAGAACGAGGAATTAAAACCACGAGAACACTTTTGTTAGATTAACTCTTATCTTTTAAGCCTCCTCGCACAATTTGGCTCACAGCCTTCGTGAGGTCACCCGTCAGGGCAAAGGGAAAATCTTAGAGTCTAACCTTGCTCCGTTTGTCAGAAAGATAATTTAAATCCAACTGCCTTCACGTAAACTGGTGACTTCATATGGCTGTGCTTTCTTCATGACTACATTTTTAAAGTAAAAGCTGTAAGGTCTTTATTTTTGTTCATTTGTGTGCTTATTTTTTATATGTTTTATGTATATAGTATTTTTCTACCAAAATATAAACAAGAGCGCTGTTGCCTTAAAGGGAAAAATAAGTGCTTAAATAACTTATCACAAATATGGTAATTAACCTAAAAACCTTTTAGTTCACCTGACTTAAGTAAATATTTGATAATTAAGTTGATTTTAAATTTGTTGGTAAAATAAAAATGAAGATGTCTTCAGAATTGTTAGCACACCTTTTTTTTCCCCTCTGGTAAACATTTTAAAATCATAAAAGTGTGAGTTTGACTGCAAACCACGTGTGCAGCTGAGGGTGCGACCCAGGATCCGTTGTCCCTGGTGGGTCAGGAACAAAGATTCGATTTTAGGGCTTTTCTTTGACAGGAAAATAACTTGAAATAATGACTAGCTCTGCCTACCATCTCAGCCTTCACAAGTAATCTCGGTACAACTCTCAAAAATAATAAATTAGGTGAATGTAAGTGGGATGAACATTTATAAAAAAGCTTTTCATCTAATTTGAAATCTTAAAGTTATGTTGAATTAAATAACAGAGATTCATAAAATAGCTGAGTCACTTCTAAATAAATTGAAATACTGAAACTTTAATTGCTAAACATAGATTCAAGTTTATTTACTTTAGGTTTCTTAAATGGTATGAAAAGATAGAAGATATTTGGCTCTATTAGTCAATATGTCTTATTTCACATCAAAAATGTTCTATAAAAATATGGTTTTAGAGATGATAAAATATATATTCATGACATATTAATATATAATAGCTCAAAATTACTTCCTGGGTTTCTACAAGAAATTAAGGTTACTAAAAATTAAAAGTTATAATTAATATATGTAATTCTGTATGCCAAATGTACAAAAAATAATTTTTGTATGATACAGAATTTTGTGTGGTGTCAATGATAAGGGGGAAAAAGCGAATTTTTGTCCGAAGGTCAATGACCGGTTGTTCCAATATGGAAAAGGGGGATATGTGGGACCAGACGGGGGCTCAAGAGAAGGATGGAAGGTCCAGACAGCTCAGGGAGGGTTTAGGACGGATGGGCCTCGTACACGGAGTTTTGTGCGTGGTTGTGTTGGCTGGGATTGGAAGGAATTGTTTACAAATTGTTCTAAGAACTGAGCATTGGTGTCAGGGGTGCGCTGATAGACTGGAGTCTGGTTCTCTATGTGTGGACAATTACAATTTCTTAGGATTTTTTTTCCCCTGAGATAGAGTCTCGCTCTGTTGCCCTGGCTTGAGTGCAGTGGCATCAACAACCTCAAACTCCTGGGCTCAAGCAATCCTCCTGCCTTAGCCTCCTGAGCAGCTGGGAGTAAAGGCGTACACCACAACACCCAGCTAATTTTTTTTTCTTTCTATTTTTAGTTGCTCAGCTAAATTTTTCTATTTTTAGTAGAGACGGGGTCTTGCTCTTTCTCAGGCTGGTCTCGAACAGCTGACCTCAAGCAATCCTCCCACCTCGGCCTCCCAGAGTGCTAGGATTACAGGCTTGAGCCACCACGTCTAGCCGGGATCTTGATCTGTTCTTAGTTAAAAAAAAAAAAATTGTAAGAGGTTTTGATTTTAATTCTGAAATCTGTTTCTTTAAATTTTCAACCATCTTCCCAACTATAGCTTCTTCCTGTTTTACAATTTCTACCAAATTTCGAGTTGGAAATGTTATGTTCTTAATTTAAAATGATAATTTTATTTCTCAAGGTAGATTTTTTTCCTCTTAAGAATTTTCAGATTCAGTAGCTCAAGGGTTTGGATTTTTGTAATGCGTGTCTCACTACACCGGATTTGCAGTCCATGCATCATTGCCTTCTGCTCTTCTCCCTTCTCTCCCCAGAAAGGCACATCTTTTTGCTTAATTAAAGTGGTGACTCTCTCCCTCAACTTCTTTTTGGTCAGTTTTTGTAGCCCTTCCGTCCCTTCCTTCCCCACCAGTTCTGACTCTGCTATTGTGCCCTGATGCTGAGAATGTTTGTCTTGAAGACCTAGGAGAACAATGCTTCCTCCAGCAGAACTTGATTCTGTACTCTTGGATTTTCATGTTGTTTTTAATTGTTCTTTGTGGCCAGGCATGGTGGCTCACACCTGTAATCCAAGTACTCTGGGAGGCCGAGGCAGGAGGATTGCTTGAGGTCAGGAGTTTGAAACCAGCCTGAGCAACAGTGAGACCTGGTCTCTACTAAAAATAGAAAAAATAAGCCAATCAACTAAAAGTAGAAGCAAAAAATTAGCCAGGCGTGGTGGTGCATGCCCGTAGTCTCAGCTACTTAGGAGGCTGAGTCAGGAGGATTGCTTGAGCCCAGGAGTTTGAGGTTGCTGTGAACTAGGCTGACGCCACGGCACTCTAGCCCAGGCAACAAAGTGAGACTCTGTCTCTAAACAAACAAACAAACAAATTGTTCTTTGTAACCAGGAAATTTCACATACTTTTACTTTCCCTAGAAGCCATGCATTCCGCTGCCCAGGTACTGGATTTCTGGTTTGTATTATTCTTCTATGGTATGGTATACACTCCGACCGTTAGGCACCCCGTCTTCCAGCGTCTAATAGAATTCAAGTACCTTTCCAAACCTAGAAGATTTGACTTCCAGGTTATCCAAATGTGCTTCCCATAAGGAGGAGCAGTCATATTGCAGGAAGTTTTTCTTTACCTTTTAAGTAATCAGCCTGAGAAACAGAGATTTTGTGTTTTAAGATAGTTTCTTGTGTTTTGTGCTGTCTTTATTAGGTTTTGACTACTTGGGAAAACTAAGACATCTCTAATACGGGTCTAAGCTTTTCTTTTTTTGCCTCTCAACTATGTAGCTTTTTATATTTGCTTTTGAAGTCTTTTAAATATCATTCTAATTAAATAAATGACTATTATTTCTCAATGACGTGATTCCATCTTAATTAAATGTTTTAAGCCTTTAACATCTTTGACAAACTTCCTAAAATTGAATTCTAATTACAGTCTTTTTAACCTAAAATTGACTTTGGGATTTTTCAGTTGGGCTCCTGAAAAGCCTCAAAGGATATGTCTCTCATTAGGTTTATTTGATATGTTGTATTACATAAAAAGCACCGTCAAATAATAAAGTGATACCGGATCTTCTTTAGCTAAAATTTATATGGATATGTTATTGATGTGAATGTTCTAAAACTTATATAAAGTTTGTAAAAGTCTAATGGTTTCAGTGTGATGCTGTCGGCCACGATTCTGGTTGTTATCTTCAAATGCAGCACGCAGGAGAAATAACGGAAGTCCCTTGTCAATTGCCAAACTTTCATCAGATTTTGCCTGCGGCTATTCTAAGTTTTGCCGTCTACAGTGTTTATTCTTCGCTAAGGGCACCTGCAGTCAGAGTCATAAAAAGGACTCTCACAAGCCCTCTTAAATGCAGGTTTCTAGTCCTGTGCATTGCTTTTGAGTTCTTGTTATCTACCCGTAGACTGGACTAGATCTGAAATTCTAGTTCCCTGCAATATCTGGCTACACGTTTCCCACTAAGAACAAGAACTGCTCTGTTCCTAAGGCCCCATAAGCTGAAACTGAATGAATTTCAAGGGACAAATCTTGTGCCCCATGTGGGGACCGTAGAGAGTTCACCAAATCACTCGATGCTATAACCAGAGACATTTGAACTGCAAAACTGCTGGCGTCCCAACACCCTCGAAACAGGACTCGGTAGCATAATGACATCTTAGCCCTCCCGATGCCCGGCTTTTTCACCTGACAGCAAAGTGCGGTAGTTAAAATTTCACAGTCAGGAACTGCTGAGAGTAACTTGACAGACCCTGACCTGCAAATCCCTTTAGTCCACCAAGTGGGTAACTGAACAACACAACCTCTGGGGAGCGTGGCTCTGCGGCCACACCCGCCAGGCCCGTGTTTCCCTCAGCCCCTGCTGTTCCCACGGTGGGCAGGTCATGGTCTGTGTTTGTCCTGCTGGGCTTGCCCAGGTAGTTCGCAGGCTGCCTTTTCAGATTCTCCCTGACCGCTGAGAATTCTCCTTGGTCCCCTGAAGAAGGGCACCTCGCCTAAAAGCTCCTCGTTGGTAACCGGAGCACGTGACAGGGGTGCCCAGGCTGGGCCGGGTCACTGGCAGGGACTTCCAGGGGACCTAACCAGGAGAACCCCCGCCCTTGCAGCCCGGGTCAGATGGGGGGGGGTCTCCCACAGCCCACCCACTCTTTCACCCCACTCTGCACTAGCTCCTCGGGTGTTTGAAACCCCTTTCTGCCCACCCTTCCCATCCTCCCTTGGAGCCTCCTGACACAGTTTCCTGTTCATTTCTGCTTTCTCACAGCTCCCGTTACCTTTTATTTCCTTGTCAGTAAAAATTTGCAGGAAATCCATGGCTCTTTCCCCTACTAAAATGGAAAAAAAAAAAAAAAGAACCCACAGAAATAGAAGGTTGGGAAGCTCAAGTGGCAATTTGGGGCATTCTGAGCGATTTCTAACCCCTCCAGGTCCACCCACGCAGCCCCCGCTCCTGCCAAGGTCTCTTTGTCCCAAGGGCCCCCCATGGGCCGCGGTGACACGCAGACTCAGACCAAGCAGGACCGGCGTCTTTTACCGATGCGTCCTTCACTTCCGCTGATGTTCAGGATGAAGGGGGAGGAAGGGAGCTTTAGAAAGAGAAAATGAGACAGGAAGGAAATTACAGGGCGCGCTCCAGACCGGTATTTTTGCCTGGGTCTTGCTTCTGTGGCTGACTGCCGTTCTATTCGTGGCTGGGAAATGCCAGGCTTCTGTTTGCGGCCTGGGGTCAGAAGGCACATGTCCTCCTTCCTGCAGGCGGCTCTTGCAGCAGACCTGCCCGGCCACGAATCCTCCACCCCCAGTGTCAGCACCGAAAACTTTCACTCCCACCTGGGTCCCGAGCAGGGTCGCCTCCAGGACCCAAGATTCCAGCAGCAATGGTTGGAATCAGGTTATCCCCGGGAGAGAATCGGTTCCGATGCAGTTCGATTATTTCATGTATAGGCTGATACCTCATCTCGTCCTGACCTGGAAGAGCTCCTGGAAGGAGCCCAGAATCCCCCTCACGCTGGCACGTGCAGTCCAGAGCTGCCAGCCCTGGTGGCATCCGACCCGCCCTCTTCTTTTGGTAGGGACCCCCCTCCAATTAAAATGTTCCCTCATTCTGTTTATGTCCTGACCAGGTCCTACAGAATCTACTGTGCCCACGCCTGGCGAGCCGGGGCCATGCATGGGGCTGAACTCTGGCTGGTAGAGTTCAGAGGCCAAGCGAGTAATGAACGTGGCTGTTTAGTGTCAGGGCAAACCCCGTACGTGGACAGAGGCAATCCGGTATGTTTCTCAGAGGGCAGCCACGTCTCCTCGTGGTTGTGATGAATTTACATGGCTGGTTGTTTTCCTTCCTGGAAAAGATTGATCTTTTTATACCCAAATTAGTTTTTCTGTTCTCTTTCTCCTGATGCATTAATCGCTCCCCCCACCAAATGCCTGCTCCTGGCCGGGAGGGGGCTGGCTGGCGGTGGAGGGACATGAGTCAGGACTGTGGGAGCATCCGCTGGAACAGCCTGCAGGACGGGTGACTCAGCAAACACTTAACTGCAGGGCAGGTATTCGTTCCTTGGAGCAGACTCCGAGGAAAAGCCAATTATAGGGAAAAGATGCACCTTGGCGGCTGGACCTCACTCCCCTAGTGAAATGCGCTGCTCTGGAGTTGACCTCTGTGGACCCTGAGACCCAGCGGAACCACGTCGCCTCGCCTCCCGACAGCCCCTCTCCTAGGACCACACCCTCCTGCCCCGACACTGTCTCATCCACCAACGACGTCTCCCTCCTGCTGGCCGTGGCCTCTGGTGAACTGACCTGCTGAGCAGGCCCAGGCACTGCGAGGTCGGGGTCTGGCCTGAGCGCTGGCCCGGGGCTTCCCCTGCACCCGAGCCCCGTCCCACACAGGAACCGGGCTCCTGGGGTGGGGGTGTGATGCTCCTGGAGTAGTGGGGAGGGGTGTCTGCAGCTCACAGAGCAGGGACGGGCCTTGCCCTGCAGCCAATGGCAGGCAGAGGGAGATGGTGGTGTTTGTGTCAGTTTCCATGGTGACAGTGATGCCTATAGTGGGTTGAATGGTGGCCCCCCCGAAAAGATATGTCCATGCCCTAAACCATGGAATGTTTTCCCTTATTTGGGAAAAGGGTCTTCGCAGGTGTAATTACATTAGGATTTTGAGATGAGAAGATTGTTCTGGATTATCTGGGTGGGCCCTAAATCCAGTGACAAGTGCCCTGTTCAGAGGAAGGCAGCGGGAGCTTTGACACAGACAGAAGAGGATACAAGAGGAGCCAACACCATGATCTCGGGCTGCTGGCCCCTAGAACTATGAAAGAATAAGTTTCTGTTGCTTTAATCCACCCAGTTTGTGGCCATCTGTGTGGCAGCTCCAGGAAACTAATGCAGTGCCCAGGGGCACAATAACCACATCTCAACAGCTGGGCAAGGACAGCCCCGCCCCCCAACTCTACTGGAGTCTGCTCTTCATTGCTGAGTGCAACAGCTCAGGGTTGGGAGGACCAGGGCAGAATGTGAGGTTTGCCAGGTACAGTAGTTGTGTAAACAGATTATTACAAATTTAGCCATTGAAAATGACATATGTTTATAATCTCACAATTTGTGTGGGCTAAGAGTATGGGCACATGGCTGGGGCCTTTGCTCAGGGTCTCACGAGTTTGCAGTGTAGGTGTTGGCCAGGCTGCCTTCCTTTCTGGGGATTGGAGCCCTCTTCCAAGCTCAGGAGGATGTTGGCAGAATTCAGACCTTTGCAGCCATTGGACTGAGGTCCCTGTTTATTGTAGCTGTCACAGGGGCCGCTCTCAGCTCCAAGAGGCTCCACAGTGCCCTGCCACGTGGCCCCCTCACGGCTTGGCGTCTTCCTTCTTCAAGGCCAGCAGGAGAATCTCTCTTTTCACAGAAGGTCTAGGCTGTCTTTTAAGGACTCTCCTGATAGGTCAGACCCACCCCAAATAATCTCCCTTTTGACTAACTGGATGTCAGTTGATTAGGGCCCTTAATTACATCTTTAAAATCTCTTCTTTGCCATATAATGTCACATAATCATGGGATGACATCCCATTACCTTTGCCATAGTCTTAGTCTGGCCCCACTTAAGGGGAGGGGATTACATGGGCGTGACTCATTGGGGCGGTCACCTCCTGGTGTGGCTGACACCCCTGTGGTGTCTTTCTTCCTTTCTGGTCCGTTCTTTGCAAGCTTTTGATTTCTTCCTAGTTCCCTGCCTTCCTACCTGGAGCCAGCTCCATTACGACCATGGGTGGATGACTTCAACTCTTTGGTGTCTCTTCTCCCTCAATTGTAGTAGACACCAATGAATGTTCCCTCAAATGCTGACCCTAACACAGCGTCGGATGAGATGTGAGTGGGACTAAGGGTGTCCAGTGCCTGGTCCAGGGCCTGGCAATGGCACCCGATGACCTGCTGCTCCCTGTCCCTGCAGCTCCGTCTGAGCACCCTGAGGGGACAGGTCCCTTCGGACTGCCCATGCCAGAGGCTGCGGAAGGCTTCTCTGAGGGCAGGTAGCTTGGAAACAGCCAATAAAAAGATCAAGCGTTAACTTGCTGCCTTCTCTCTTAGATGTTAGGGACTCAGGGTGAAATTACTTGGGACACAGTAAAGGATGTCATCATTTCTGCTTGGGAGGGAGATCTAAAAGGCAGCAGAGGTGTCATAAGAAAATAGTAAAATGGTCAACGTCTGTTCTAATAGACACTAATGATACATTGCGCATCTTATCAAAAGACAAGACTAAATTTAAAAACGCAGTAAACTAATTGGTACAGAATTATATTATCTAGCAGTTTCTGCTTCACATTTACTGTTTTTTTGCCAAAACAATTAGCAATTTTGACATGGCAGGAAACCAGAAATAAACACTTTCTATATGCCTGCCTGCTGAGTTTCAAGTTACAAGTCCTCTCCCCTGTGAGGTGCTGAGGGATTCAGACAGTGAAGGTGGGACCTGAGCTTCCATTCTAGCCTAGACCCCCTAGACAGCTGAGGGAGACATCCTCGTGGGGGACAGGCAGGCAGATGCGAGCTGTGTCACTGGCTTGGGCTTCACCCAGGTGTGCAGAGGAACCCTGAGGGCTGATGAGCTCATCTTCCGAAAGGCAGGAGAACTCGCTGCGTGTCTCTGGCCTTCAGCACTTTGGACGCAGGAGGTACTGCCTCCCTAGACCCTTTCCTGGGTCCCACAGGCTAACCCAAGCACCTATGGAAGGAATAACCCTGCCTGGGGAAAATGTCAAGGGAAAAAAGATGTTTCTATGCAAGGCCCATAGAGTAGGTCTATCCATCTACCCCTGCATCCATCTGTCAGTCCATCAGCCATCCATCCATCCATCCACGCATTCTCTGCATCCCACACGGTTTCTGTCTGACTTTTCCCACCCAAGCATGAAGGCCCTTCGCACTGCACCGCCTGTGGGAGAAGACCTTGAAGTAAGTGAACCCAAAAGGAGAGATGAACCCAAAGTGACCAACCAAATGAGCCAGAACTCCCAGGAAACTGAGTCAAAAGAAAACCCCTGTTTGTAAGCCCATGTGTTTACCTATTTGTTCCTCACCTGCAAAGCTGCACCCGATAGCAACCCGCCCTGAAATAACCCAGGTTCCCTTGGCCATTGTTAACATAGGCTTTCACTGAGGGGCGGGACTGTGGTCCCGCTGGAGGTTAGTGTGGGAGCTAATGCAGGAATTACATTGTTTGAGAAGACATTGGTTTGAGTGCCGTGTTTGAAACGATTTCCTCGGAATCCCCAGCCCACTGGCAGTGACCTATGTCACTGCTGTGACTGCTAGACGGTTTTGAGAGCCTAATTAGCAAAATCAGATTTTAAGCAAATTTGTGTCCTCCATTCTTACATTGTAAAATTACGTGCCCTAATGCAGCCTGAAGTGCGTATATCTGTGTATCCTACCCAATCGAAGGAGAAATTCTTTGCTTTTTCTTTTTTGGGAGGACCATCATCCAGCAAGTAAGAGAATAAATTTGGGATCTCTCTCTCTCTCTCTCTCTCTTGTTTTCCTAGGGCTGCCATAACAAATTGACACAAACTTAGTGGCTTAAAACAACAGAAATTTATTCTCACAAGAGTCCAAAATCAAGGTGTTGCCAGGGTTGGTTCCTTCTATTTTTTTTTTTTTTTTAATCTTCATGTTCCAAGATAGTGTCTCGTTCCTAGTTCCTTACTTTTGGTAAAAGTAAGAAGTACTATCCAATGTGAAATTATTGGAATCGTTTAAAAGGGGTAAGTGTTGTAAAGTCGCTAGAAATATCCCTCAAAGTTAGAGAGTTAAAAGTTGTTTCAGGATTGACTTAATGTAATGTTTTAGTGACACAGGAAGGTAATTGACCATGTTCAAGTAAAATCAGATTAGAAAAATCAATTGCACTTAACGCCTGCTTCCCATCTGTGAGCTGCATCCGCTGCCTACCAAATCTACCGGCAGTGCCGCCTACAGAGACGAAATGAGAAGATAGTTCTAAAAGGTCCTTGAGAAACTAAAAACTTTGCAAATGCAGGAAAAGAAACAAAAACGGAATGATTTCCTATGGGAAAGTTTATTCATGCTGTTTAGAATTACTTCCTTGGATTTCACCTTCAATATTATTTATCAGGAAACCTTTAATGACTCAAAAGCCCTTTTAAAAATACTCTGAGATAGACTTTTAAAAAGTTGTAATCTCAAAACTCACCATATCGTGACCTTGTTTCCCATACCCTGGCTGATGGCTGCACAGTTACACATGATTCCTGCACTTAAAGGATGAACAAATGAAACGCGATCTATTTAAGTTAAATTTTGGCAAGCAGCTTGTGTATACATCTACCTTAATATCGCTATGATTTCACTCTGTTTAAGTAAGAACAACTTGTTTCCAATAACATTTATTCTGGCATGGAATATACCTCTTTTAAGACAACGAAAGTCGAGCTAGAGAGTTTCATTTTGTGTGGTTTTGGCCTGCACGTGCACTGAACACAGAGCGCACACTTTCCATGGTCAGTGTTAGGGACCAGGGAACTGGTTCAATCCTCTTGGGTCTTTTACTTTCACCTTAAGCAAAATACATCCCTGGACACAGATTGCCCAGACCACTGCCTGTCACCTCTTGGACGCAGCTGTGGTTGGACACACTCTGGGGAGAGTGTGGCGTTCAGCCCACCTCCATCTCTGTCACCCCACAAGTCCAGCGTCAACACCCTATCGACGGTGGATCTTCCATGACTGCACCCAAAGGAAAGGTTGCAAATTCACCTGGGATGAAACGAACAGCCTGAAAGTGGATCCTAGCAGCCGACTCAAGCTGTCAACGTGAATGCACCGAGTCAATCTCATGGTTATTTCCAAAATAATTTATTGAGTTCCAGTTATATACGAGGCCCTGAGCTTCCTGCTCCCCACATGTTTCTTGTCTTGTCCTGGCAACCCGCAGCAGGAGGGCTGCACTTTAGAATTTTAGTTTAGAAAGCAGAAGCTGCATGTCCATCCGGGAGGCTGAGCTCCTCATCTACACGTGGTGAGAGGTGGGGGCTTCAGGGATGATTCCAAAGCTCCTGCCTGTTCAATACTAGAATAGTCACATTTTCAGATGTTAAGGGAACAGTGTGTTCTTGATCAGAAAATGATCTTAAATATTGGCAAAGGCTGAGAAATCCCTCTGATAAACAGTGCAGAGTAAAAACTGGAAACAGCTTCCATGCTAGTGTGGGAAATGAGCTGGAGTACCTTTTACATAAATCGTGCTTAGGTTACTTGAGAATTTCTACTTTCCAGAGCTGCTGCTACTCTGTAAGTTTTCCAAGGAAATGTCTCTGTAACTCAGCAGTGATTTAGGCTGCGGTTTTGTGCCAAGCGTGCTATTTCATTTATATTGAGAAACTTTAATGGGAATCTTCGGCAAACACATTTACAAATCTTTATAATGCGAATGGCAGCTGAAGGAGAAATCTTCTAAATCACACTGATGCTTCGTAAGATTTGGTTCAGTGACATTTCATTGATTTTTATAGAGACTAAACGTGACATGCTCCAGAGTTTTCACTTGGCAAACCACAGATGAGTCAAGCACACAACAGCAGAGGGTACCACATGACAGAGAGTCACCCACGATGGCCCACAGGGGATGACACACAGGGAAACCCAGAGAAGTCCTGACAGTCACCGAACCTAGACCGTGCAAGAACACAGCAAGTGTTCCATGCAAAGACGTTCATTGGTTTTAAAGCCTCACTTTCCAGAATCCCTGTGTTTCCCATCACAGCAGTGCTGTAGACTATTCGACTCGTGCATTCATCACCTCCCAGTGGCAAACATTTCTTTCCTATTTACTTTAAGCCACATGCATTATTTTTCTCTTCCTTTGAGGATCACAGAAGAGGATAACTGTGGAGAGAGGACACACCAAAGTCTCACTGTGAACTGCAGTGATGGTCTGAAAGTTTACAGAAACCCACGCTATGCGGATCGGCGTCCCAGCATTGCCAGAACGGCCACGGCGTTCGTGAGATGAACTCAATCGGCAGAGAAGGCAAGCGGGAATGAAAGCAAGCACATCAGGTGACAGCAGCTTCTATTTTAGCTCAGCTAGTGTCATCACCAGTGACTGCCAGAGATCTAGAAATACAAAATGATTGTGTGTCTACAAAGTAGGACAGTCTTTTAATTTACCTCCAGTGGAAGAAATGAGAAAGCAACCTCCGGGCTTAACTCTGCAAGAGAAACAGGGTGTGCGGGCACCGGGCAGCCATGCAGGGTCCACTCCTGACCGGGACGACGGCCTTGCGCCTGACCTCCGTCCACTCTATTTGTCTAGCCCAGTCACAACCCTGAAATAAAACCTTGCTTTCCTCTGCTTTTATTATTTCTGTTTGGCCAGCACACTTTGCTCTCGTGTTTCTTCTGGAACCAAGCTAACATCACTTATTGCCTTCCCGAATGTCAACAGAGTCTGTTTGGCCTTTTCCAGGTCATTGGCCACAGTCTGCGGGGCAGATGGGCCCCGGGGTGAGTGATACGCAATACTCTGAGAACTGGAGGCTGCAAACATTAGAGAGATAAGGTAGACTGTAGCAGAAAACTAAGAACAGAGCTGTATGATATCTCGGTGTCTTTGCAGAAACAATAAACAAATTATTGACTGTGATCACACGGGCTGAGTTCCAAGCCCCTTAACTGCAGCTTCCCAAAGCAGCTGGGGGACAATCTCTGCCCTGTGCACTGACTTGCTTCGGGCACGGAATGGATCACCTTGGGTGTCTTCCAGCCAGCTTGGAAGACACACGGCTATGCAGACTCAATGAGGGGTGAAGAGTTTGTGCTTGGATCTGGGCCATGGGGACTGCCTAATGGCATCAGGAGGAGTGTCAGGAAGGAGCAGAAAGCTGCAGCAAGACAGTGGCCTCGGCTCTGGCCCTCCAGGTGACTTCAGACGAACCACCCAATCTCTCTGGGTTTGCCTCCTTCCCTGTAGAGGGTATAAAGTTAGGCTACGTGGCCTCCCAGGTTCGATGGCTCTGCCCTCAGTTAGGAAGCAAGTTCTACCCCTTTAGAAAGCAAATTCCATTAAACTTTTTCATGTCGTTAGAAGGGTTCAGATAAGACACTGAAATATAATTTGCATGCCTGGGGTGAGCTCCACATGCCGTGCTGGGCTGTGAGGTTGGACTGTGACCCGCCTCCTGAAACCAGCCTGATGAACAGGGCCCCTGCAGGTGAGAAGCGGCAAGGAGCCACCAGCTCTCTACAGGGCAGCGAGGACACAGACCACGCCCTCTGTGGGGCACCCTCAGGCTCGCCCTTTTCAGTACCTGCCCTCCTCTTCCCTTTGCCCAGCCGTGGCTCAAACCTGACTCACGCCACGGAATCCTCCTGGTTATCAGTCAGGAAGTCCCTGGACTTGCACACTGCCTGCAATTTCTGCAGAGCAGCATGGCACTTGTGTTGCTCGTTGCTGGTTCCTGTGTGCGATTCTTGTCCCAGGAGTTCCATCCAAGGAAGGAGCTGCGTCTGAAACATCTGCATCCCCTGGATCTAAGAGGACAGTGCTGAGTGAGTGGGAAGATGGAGAGATGGTCAGAACGTAGAGTTGGTTGACTTAACGTGAGAACTGAGATCAGAAAGCAAGTATGTGGTTACAAGGAATTGTGTTTTAACCACCATAATTGCTCGTTCTGAGCTGCTGTTCAGGGGTCTTCTAATTAAAGCCTACTGCTATAAAAATTTCCTGATACTGTGATGTAAAGTTCTTGGGACAGTCTTTCATCTCCAAAGCACATTTACTGTACCACTGTGGTCAATTCTCAGTCAAACTGCTGAGAGTTTACAGCTGGGGAAACAGGCTCAGGCGGGGACGGGACCTGCTGGAGTCACACAGACACTGGCTTTGTCTTCCTGTCTCAGGCCTTCTGCACTAGTCCATAGATTTTCCTCTCTCAAAAAACAAAGTCAAATTGTGATAGGGGGAATGAACATGGGAGCTGAAAAATTTAGGCCTAAACCATGGTTTTCAGAAATTGTGAGTCTTCATATGAGTATTGCATGTGGGTACATGTGTGCACATGTGTGCACGTGTGTGTGTGTGTGCACACACGTGTAACTGGGGGTAATAATCTCGCTGCTCACACAGAACTTCCTAAGGCACAGGACTTCTCAGTCTTCTAGAAAGTCAGCTGACACAGCTGATAAGCCGTGTGTGGTCTCACCCACAGCCTTGGCGAGCAGCAGACAGGACGCCTGGGAACAAGGGTGGCCGGTCCTGGAAAATCTATTGCATAGGAAAGAGTTTTACACTGAGGGGAGAACAGACGAGTTTTTCTGTCCCTTTGGCCCTGTGGCCCCTGGCTTGATCTATAGGGTGTGGAGCTGGCAGGGCGTGAACCTCAGCACCCTCGGTCCCATTGTTCCCTTGCTGCCTGTCTGAAGAGGGATAGGTTCCTCGGCGTGTGTGGGCCCACACTGGGCTCACACGGTCAGGTGTCTGCTTAGGGACAGAACGAGGCTCGTGCTAAGGCATGGGCGGTCAGGACCCACACGCAGTGGTTCCCAGGGTGCCTCAGTGGCCGGCACCACCCTGCTTGCTCATGACAGCATGGGCCCCGGGAAGGGAGCTCTTGCTTCTAAGAGGCAAAGTAGAGTTTTAAATTCTTTCCCACTGCTTTTAAAATTAGAAATTTTTATCAATTTAAGTGAAAAATGGCATTTCTTTCGCTGAAGAAGTGATTTCTTCTGTAAGTTTCTAACAGACCTAAGGGAAATGCCATGCAAAAGAAAGGGATTCCAGGTGCAGAGAAAGGGGGACTGGAGCTGCCCGCCATCGGCACGGACCTGCCCACCCTGGGGGCCCAGCCAGTCTCCTGGCGACGCCTCCTGCTGTAGCAGACCCAGAGACAGCTGTGGACACGTTTTTCAGTCGGCTGCTAAACAACACTAAAGTGATCCAGCTTTGACTACATGTATATTGTTTTTCCTAAAATCTTTGCTTTTAGTTTTACATTTGAAGAGGAAAATATCTGGAAAGCAATACATTCAGGGCTTTCCCCTAGCAAGAGCTTTCCATCCTAGGTCTTTAATACCCATGGTGTAATTCCATGACAACCAACAGCCCAGGGGCCACAGACTGTCAGCTAAATGTCAGGTGTCCAGGATGGAGAATTCCACCTGGGAGGATCAGATGAAAGAGAGAATGCCCTGGCTTCTGTTACTCGGAAGAGGTTGAGCAGGTCACACATTCTCAACACGCTATCATTTTGGCCCGGGAGAGCTGCGTGTGTATTTGGGGCAAACACAAAAGTGGTAAAAAACAAAAGCAACGATACGATACATTTGGCTAGCGACCAGCCATGCTGGGAGGCTCCAACCCCTGTTCTTTGAGTCTCTGGTCTCTGAAAACCTTAAACAAATCCCCGGGTAGCCAAAACTGCCTGAAGAGTTGTATACCATCACCCGGAAGGCTTGTTTCCTTCATTGTGGTGAGATGCAATTGGCAATATTTGAGTTTGACCCGATCATTTCTTTAGCTTCTACTTTTCTCCCTGGCTGTTTCTGGGGACCATTTTAATTTACTAGAGTTTCTCAAAGACTATGGGTTCCTAAGACTCATTTCCTGGGTACCTGGCTGTGGAATACTGCTTCTGAAGTCCATGTGGGGGTATTTTAAATACTAACACTTTTAAAAAGAGGTTAACAATTTTAAATGGAAGGATAGGCCACAATGATTGGATCCTTGAGGCAGTGCATCAGGTATGCATGATTTTATTTAAAATGTGTCCAATAAGATTTTCCACTTGGAATGAACATTTTACCTCTCTCCATACATTATTATAAACAGTACTTCCTCATTTCGTGGAGTTTCTTAGAAAGTTCTAGGTAACTTAACAGAAGAGCAAATGAAACCGTGGGGAGATTAAATAACAGGAAGTCTACATCACAGCGAGGGTGCTCACGCATCCCGACCTCGGGGGACACACAAGTGACTACTGGGTGAAGAAACAGACCCGGTCATGCAAATCATCGTACGATCACTTGGTATCCTTTGGCAGTTCTGGCATTCCCTGTCACTAGCACAGATAATAAAATGAGTCAGATGACTGCAGTGAATGGGAAATTGTCTTTTGCGTTTGGAGGTTGAGAGAAGACAGGAACACAAATGCACTGTCGTAGGAGCATTTCCTAACGTCGGAAAAGACCGTTCACAGCTCTGAGCCCCAGGGGTGCACCTGGTGTCCGTACCACTGTCTGCCCCGGGTGGCTGCAGCATCCTCTGCCTTTCATCTGATGGCACTGGTTTATCTGTGGACAGCAGCACATCACAATGTCAGCATCGAGAGCACACTGTAACCAAGTGGGCAGTTGGAGTTTGGTATCACAGAATCTGGCAACGTTAAATTTGTGTTTTCATGAGCCAGAGGTCACAGCACGAATGAGGTCTAAACGTCGTCACAGCAGACCATGGGCCACAGAAAGACACGTCTTCAAGTTACGTGGACCTGCCAGGAAGAGAAACAGAAATAGAGAGCACAGCACACAAGTGGCGGCGTGCACCGGCCGGGCGCACGACCTTCCTAGGAAATACGCACGGCGCCATTTACACGGAGGTGGAGTGAGCAGGGCACGGAGCTTCCCGCCGGCTCGCAGGGGCTGCTGTCATGGAAAGAAGCTCAGGGCAATGTGGCCAGGGCGGGCAGAGGGGCAGGCGGGCTGGGAAATGTCACCATCTCAACATTTGTTCTAAAGTGACTCAGAGGTGATCATTCATTTATAACCGAAACACAATCCCAAACAGTGTTTGCTCCCTCTTTCTCTCTGTAAACACATCTGTTCATAAATAACTTAAACGTCTCCTTGGCATTCAGGATGCAGTTCTGGCTGGAGTGAAAAGGATGGAGGATGCACGGCGTTGAGGAGGGATGTCGGGGCGTTGGTGTGTGTGGACAGGTGGCTCAAGCATCCGACGCGCGGCAAACATCAGCCGTCGGAGACCGGCGGGGTGACCCAGCCGTACTTTTCATGAGTCTTCACCAAACTCTTAAAGGTGGCTTCCGCCTCCTTGCGACTGAAGGACTTTTTTGACTTGCCGGCTTTTCTACAGATCCGTCCCTGTGTGAGATGGAAAGAGAGACCAGGTTAGAGCCTCGGTAGCAAGTCTGCTTCCCACCGTCTTTGCTAAAAGCACACACAATCGTGGGAGTATCTGACGTCTGAGTCAAGGGGTTGCACTGGCCACCAGCGAGGTGGGGGCATCCTCGCCGGGCCGACGTGGAACGTTCCGGCTCCGGCGCAAAACACACGGAGAGCCTGGGGCCGGCAAACCTTCGGGGGGGCGGGTGCTGCCCGTGCAAACCCACACGCAGCCTTGGCTCGATCGGAGCCTGCTCGTGCTAGGATTCGGAAAGCAACCTCTGCCCTGGTCGCCCCGCCACACCGGAAGGTCAGCCTCATCACAGAAGCATCGTTCGGACGGAGCATGCTCTCCGTAAGGCAAAATAGTCTCCCTCCCTCCAAAGAATGCCTGTAACTATAATTTATAATTCCTCCTTGGCAACAATGGAGATAAGTATATTTATATGTAAATGTGTATATTTGTACATTCACACTCACATTTAAAAATTCTAACTTCTAAAATTCACGAGCAGATGAACGGTGACCAGGAGGGGGTTGATTGGGTCCCGATTAGACTTGCTGCAGCTCTTCCTACTCCAGTCTCAATTGTTCATCAAGCCCCTCAATGACAGGTCAACTGGAACGCTCCCTTAGCCTCTGAGGCACCTTTACTTCTACTCAGCCTCCCTCAGGCTCTCCTAGAAGATGTGCCTGTCTTCCGAGAGCCTCGGGCACGTGTTTTGCAGATGCGGCAGAAACATCCAGAAAGATCTGGGTGAGTTACACCGACCAGCATGTGCACGTGCTCTCCTACCAACCACGGCCGGCTGCGTGTGAACTGTCACTAGTGGGACTCCCAGCGGGCCCCCAGTCCGGGTGTTTGTGCTACAGCACACTGTGGGCACGCGCTGGGCCTCCTGACAGTGGTTCCCGGGGCGCACTGCAGCCCCGTCCCCTGGCGGGCGCTGAGGGCCACAGGCAGGCGAGCTCCACCCACTCTGATGACGCACGGACAGCTCCAGGGGGAAGAGAGCTGCGCTGACCTCCAAGGCTACTGGGTAGATGGAGCCCAAGCACCAGACACTGGAGCTGGAAGAACATTTTACACGTCTGAATTCAGAGCTTGCATTTCCTTTTCAGTAACTCCGAACCCTGGACCCACAGGACTGTTATCTCTAGTTGAGGAGTCAGAAATCCAGGGTTACTGTGCTTGGTCCCTCTGGACACCTCTCTAGCTCGTCTCTCTATCAGTAAGGGCAGAAGCACCTTTTCTAACACACCGCTGGGCTCACATCCACCTGGGAGAGAAGGTGACGGGAAGTGGCTGTTTACTGACTGCTGGAAACGTCCCCACGCCTCGCGAGGACAGGACTCCTAGTTTTCAATTTTGTAACTTCATACTGTGCTTATGTGGTGCAGTTATAATATATCTGACAAAAAGGGACCACCAGGGGCTAAGACACTTGTAATCATCATAGGCGTGGGCCGAGATCAAAGTCCAGAGTTATCTCATGAAACATATGCAAATGTCTTTGCACGGATGTTGGCATCGATTTATCCATCCAGTGAGAGCAAACATTGAGGGCTATGTTTTTTTGATAAAATGAATATTTTAACCATTTCTATCCTTCTTCTCTATAATACTGAAGATTTGTGGTTCAATTTGAAAATTCTAACCTAAAAGCAGCTGGACAAATCCAGGCCTACACTCATCTTGGAATATTCTGTGGCTCTTGGCATGAGCAGATACTTCGCCTGTCCTTTGTGAAAGTCCCGATTGTTACAAGAGACAACAAACAAAACCCCACAGGGACAGACCACGCTTGTTGCCTTTCCTTCCCTGGAAGAATGATGAACATAAAGCCCCAGTGCTCAGTCAATTCAGCAGCGGGGGGCAGAGCCCACTGTGAGCCAGTGCGAGGTTCGACGCTTCTGCTACACTGGATTGTCCATAAAAGACTCGTGTCTCATCTCCTGCATCTGAAGCCCACATTTACAGTTGACAAACAGTTTTTTCATAGACTGCCCGTCCTCTGATTGGCTGTGTCAACACGTCTCGCACAGTGACCTGCCGCACTTTCAAAGCTCCTCCTGCGTTTCCTGGCGCTGCCAGGGGCACGGAGGTGCCCTTGCTCACTTGCCCTTGCGGTGCTCCCTGCGTCAGGAAGCCGGCGGCCCCGCCGTCCCGTGCCGCTCCACGGCTGCTGCTGACGTCTGGGCACCCCCATTCTTCCCAAGACACAGTCTCTCGGAAACTTTTGGAGGTAAAGTACGGACGATACCCACGTTACAGCATCATTACGAACACCCAGTAAGATACCGGATTTGAAAACACTGACGATTCTGACCTTCCTACAATTGAGAACTGTTTTTCTTATTCTTGTAACATTTTTCTTTCTCTCTTGTCTGTTTCCTCTTAAATTATCAAAGAGTCTGGTCTGAGATACGTCCTTCGAATAACTCCTGTTTCTTCTAGAATATTTCTACTTGTGTTTCATGCTAAAATGCCCGGATGGGACCCTCACCCACTACAATAGCTTTGCTTGTCATTCAGAGTTTGTGATGACACCTTTGATAAGTAACATTCCCTCTCTGTCCTGAGCCACAAATTGTAAACGTATAGTTACAAACAGCCAGAGGGTTTTGCCATCACAACCTTAAAGATCTCATTATGCTATTGAGGCAGAACAGTGTTATTGAGATATGATTATCTAGAGCTACATTAGTCAACAAAACAAATAAATTGCACTTTGGTCTTTTGGGGGCCAACTGCACTGATTCAACGTGAAAACATTTCCACATAGCTAATAAGCTGGTGAGTGGATCCGACTCCAGTCCTCAGCTCAGCCCCTGAGCTTGAGTGGCTCCAGCACAGCCACGTGTGCGCTGAATTTCAGCCTGGCTCTGGCACGCCTGTGTCTCCCCACCGTCTTACACTTCTCCCTCGTCGCCTTACTGATGTATTCAGGGCGCTGGGTTTAACAAGGCAAGTGATGTTGGGTCCCTGCCTTTAGGGGCTTAGAGTCCATTATGGGGAGATACCAGGTGCATCGCAGCTGCTGAGACGGAGGGTGGATTGCCAGGTTTCTCAACCTTGGTCCCGGTGACATCCCGGGCCAGGTAATTCTTTGCTGTGGGGCTGTCCGGTGCATGGGAGGATGTCACTGCATTCCCGGCCTCTACCCACCCCCCGAGTAATGACAGTGAGATTGTTTCCATTGTCCTATGTCTCCACAGGAGTAAAATCACTCCCAGTTGAAAGCCGCTGCTGCGTGGAGGGCAGTGTACGCAATGCAGCCAGCCCGGAGCAAGGAGGAGGCAGTGCACTCTCTGTGCATTCAGCAAACGGCGGCGGCAGGTGCCCCCTGGGCGGGGAACTGTGCTGGGTACCGGGACTGCAGGGCTTTCTAAGGGATTCTGGTCCTCGTGGAACTTGTACCCTGGAGGGTGTGATGGATCATGCGTTGGGGAAAGGAGAAAGGAAGGAGAGAGGAGGGAGGAGAGGGAGGTGTTGGTGGTCTCCGTGTCGAGAAAGACGTCATGGTTGACGACACTTGAGCAGATCCTTGAAATTTTGGTGGGTGGTTTTTGTGACTAAATAAACTAAGTCATGATAGCCACATAAAAAGACAGACGTTTTGCGGTGGGAGATGCTAAGGGGTGAAGAGTGAAGGCTTGAAACAGCCTCTGTGCTCAGGGAGCGGTGGACAGACGTTTGGGGGCTTAGGCATGGAGTTTGAGGGGCTGTGTGTGTGTTGCGGGGGGAGTTACAGAATTCAGCAGACCTGGCTTCGAATCCCTGCTCTATCCCTTTCTGACTGTGTGACCTTGGCCAAGTTACTTAAGCTCTCTGAATCTCACTTTCCTCATATGTAAAATAATCATAATAATGGTATTGTATGACACTGGGTTTTTCCAAGATTTAATATGTTAGGATGCTTGGCCCAGGGCCAGGCACAGGGTGAACACAATAAATGGGGCTTTTTATTTTTTAACTATCACAGAGGGTCTTATCCTTTGGTAAAGATAGTTTCATTCTTCTCTCTTGAAAAAACACGCAAAATGTCTGTCTTTTTATGTGGATATTATGACTTAGTTTATTCAGTCAAAAATATGTCTTCAGGCAAATCCAATATATCACATTTACGTGGCTAATTTCTTAGCCTTTTAAATTATGTCTATTTTAACGGGTTGAAATTAATACATTAATTCCATATTTCTCACTTGATTAGATTTTTCTTATTTTTCTCTTTGCAACTATACTTTCTTGGTATTTTTGTGTTTCCTTTGCCTATAAATTTCAGACTTTTGCTTTCTAAAAATAGGTTAACTTTCCAGACTGCTCATGTAAAGTTTCGAGGTTCTTGAAGTCATTTCCTGTGCTCAAATTACAGAGCTACCACTTAATTTTAGAGTCTTTGAGAGTGTAATTGTTGGTCTAAAAGCACTCATGAACCCTGACCTCCCTGACGCGGGTTCCAAACACGGGTAGTGCTCATTTTAGCTTTTCCCCGTAACGCCTCTACCTGGAGGAGAAACTTCAAGCTCGCAAGGCTCTTGGCTTGACAAAAGCAAATGTTCAGGTTTGGGGCCCAGCAGGTCTGGAAAAGATGGGGGCCGGCCTGACGGAGGCCACATGGCAGGCCCCGGGGAGGGAGGGGTGAGCATGGGAGGCCCGGGCCACTTCGGGTTTCTGACCTGGGGGAAAATGGGTTTCAGGATAAGATACCAAGTTACGTGTTGGTTGCCTGGGTTTGGGGTGTGCACAGAAATCCAGGTAGACAGGGGCAGGAGGCTGCTGGAGGTAGTGATTGGGGCCCGCACCTGGGAGCCCGGGTGATAAACGTGGTGGGCTCCACCAGGAGACATGTGAAGCCGAGAGGGCATCGAGCCTCTGTTCTGCCCACTAGCCACAGGCCCGTGAGCAAGTCACCCTCCCTGTGCCTCGGTCGCTGCCCCTGGGTCGCATATGCGCCAACACCCCGTGCTCCTGGTGAGCCTTGACCAACAATGAGCCCAGGCCCAGAGCACGGGGTGCCACACCAAGGTGAGATGCGGTGGAGGTGCTGGGAGCCGCCGTGGTAGGGGACATGGGGCCAGGCCTGCAGAGAGACACTGTCTTAGGAGCAGGCCGTGGCGTCCCCCAGTGGGAGTGGGGAGGGCTGGGGACCTGGCAACAGGAGAAGCAGGGAACCTAGAGGTATCAAGTCACGTGCACAGGTGAGGCAGCCCGAAACGCATCTGCAGGGCCGGCCCTTAGGAGAGAGCGGTCACCTGAGACGTGTGACGGTTACTCGGTTTATAATAACATCAAGATTTTAAAATCTCTTTTTGACCTTTTTTGTTTGTTTGTTTTGGCAATCTCTGCACATTAAAAAAAATCTGGTTCTTTAAAAAGTATAACTTAGCTTAGCCAAGAACAAGTCCAAGGAGAGCAACCTGTAATCCCAGGAGATTTATTAAGCCTATGCCACCAGACAGACTTCAGGTGGGGCATTAGTCATACTCGTACTCAGATACTTCTCAAATTTTGTGTGTGACGCCTCTCAAGATGACAAAACCAGCACGCTTTGTGTAAACTTCCATAGCATTTACGAGGAGTTAAAGTAAACCCACTCCGCTTACTTAGAAAAAAATCCCCAAGTCTCTGGCAGCACCCAAAGCAGGCAGGGGTCACGGACGCTTACAAAACACACGCGTCTCTTCCCTCTACATCTTAAAGAAAGTTCTAGCAACTACTGAATCTGCTTTGAAACAGATGGCATTTTCCCGGAGGAGGCAAGCACAGAAAAGGGAACTTTTTGCTAAAAATGTAAATGATATCAGAGAATCCTTTAACAAAAATGTTTTTGGAGATATCACTTATACTTTTGCTTAGGCATCCAGATCCCCGGGGGTTCCATTAGTGCACACCTTAAGGCAGGTGAGTGGCTGTGGGATACGCTTGTCAAACGCATCAAGGTGGCTGTCTCGAGGACTGTCCATGAGCCAGGCCGTGTTCTGAGGACAGATGAACACTATCACTGAACACCCCAGGAAACCCCACTGGCCCGGCTCTGCTATCGCCAGACCTCCTTTACAGATGAGGAAACTGAGGCAGAGAGCTCAGGGTGGTGCCTGACGTCACCCAGCTAGGATGTGGCCGAGAGCAAGCATTCCAAGGCAGGGACCCCATGGCCGGGCCAGCTCTCAGAAATGTGGGGAAGGGTCACAGATTTAAGAGAAGGCAAAGAAATATTGACCTTTCGCTCCATGACACGCTACCTGGCTTTCCCCTGGACACAGGCTCTCCTCAGCCACTATGTGCCTGTGTCCCTACACTCCCTTGTGTGGATGTGGTGCTCCAGCTGCCACCCGTGGCTTACCAAGGAGTTTGTGTAAACCCCGGAGTCTAAGGCTGTGAATCTGCCTTCACCGCCAAGGCTGGGGCCTTCCCACCACCCGTGTGGACTGATTCGGTGAACGGGCAGGTGCGTCTGCCCAGTGAGGCTCTGTTCTCTCGGGTTCAGCTCCAAGAAAACTGGAAATCTGTGTTTTTCTTTTTGCTAGACACAGAATGCAAAAGGAAGCTGCTTTTCATGGGCCACACCAAGGACACCGTGTTCCATTTTCGAGGCTAAAACACTTATTTAGCACAAAACAGCCACTCCTTCTGTGTCTCCGTAAGAGACAGTTCCAGCAGTCTCCATGTGACATTCTGGAAAGGTCCTGAGCACACCCCCTGCCCCGGGCTGACTCGCCAATGATCAGACATTGGCACCTCTGCGTCTGCTGAAAGCCTCCACTCCTTGGACTTGGCTCCAGTAAGGTACTCGTTACTGTGGTCAGCGGGGGCAACTCCCGCTTTCTTACTGGCCACCCCTAGTCGCAGGCGGCTCTGTGTGCTCCTGCACTGAGCGCGTGATGTGCAGGCAGCCACGGCATTTTCCTACTCAACTTGACTCCTTGGATCAGAGTCCAGCCAGACCTTTTCCCTGTGCTTTAGACTTTCCTGGGGCTCCAGGTTTCTCTTTCTTTTTGGAACACAATTTGGAAAGGAAGAAAGTCAAGGTTCTTCCCACGATGCCCCAGCACTGCCTCAGCCCACCCAGTCCTGGTGGCTTCATTCTCACTGCCACACTCCTGTTCCAGGGATGTGACTCCGCCCATGCCAACCTGTGGCCACCACCCCTGCCCACCCTGTGACACCCGAGGTTGTCTCCACCTGGCCACCCCGCCCTGATTTACGGCTGGGGCGCTGAGGTCCGGTGCTGTCCTGATGGTGCACATCAGAATGACAGAAGGATGCTCCCCAGGTGGGCAGCTTGTGGGTGAGGCCAGGCCTCCTTTGCTCCCAGGAAGGACAAAGGCCCCAGCAGAAGGGACGCAGCAGCAGAACAAGCGTTGCCAGGGAGACAAGACGTGCTGACAGTTACCCATGCTCCACATTTCCTGCCTTTTGCCCGTTTCCCGGCAGAAAGCGTCTGTGCCAAGGAGGACCCTCTCCCACACGGGCCGAAGGTCACCTGCCCGCGACCCTGGGCCCTTCCCCGCCGTCTGCTGCTGATTTGGTCACCCTCCATCATCAGGTAATTGGGACACGTGTATTTCACGACTCCCAGGGCGCGGTGTTGCTGTGGAAACAGTTCTCCTAGACAGATGATAGCTACGGAAATTCTGCTGAAGGGAAACCCCAAAGAAATGAAGGAGACCAAGAATGTCAGTAGAAAACGTGACCGGAATGAGAGCCGGGGAATTGATCTGTCAAAACAGAGGCAGCCACGGGCCGCTCTCTGACCCTGCTAGCCAGAGCTTCACAGGTTTGACAAAAAAAATCCCAAGCTTGGTTCTGGAAAAATCCCATCAAGAAGGAACGTCAGGCAACCCAGGCAACAGCTGCCCGGTGCTCTCCTTCTCGAGATCGTGTCTGCTTTGAGGGAATGTGTCCACCTTCACGCTTCATGGTGACACTTTACGGCCTCACTGTCTTCCCCACGTGACGCCACTGCACAGCTCAGTCAGCACAAGAGTTTTGCGATGTGAAAGGAGATTCTACAACGTCAAATGAATAAAGCTAACGATATTCTGGAATCATTGGAAATCTTCAGATACATTTTCTGGAAAAATTCAAGAGTGAAAATGTTATAATTTGGGCACAAATTTATATCAAAAATATATATTACTTTTTAGAACAGTCTGTTTTTGCTGTAAAAATTCAGCAGTAACAAGACTTTACGTGGATTTATTTATTTCACCTACGTTATTACTTTACTGATCTTTTTTATTTTTTAAAGACATAGTTGGGCTCTGCCGCCCAGGCTGCAGTGCAGTGGCACGATCACAGCTCACTGCAGCCTTCAGCTCCTGGGCTCAAGTGATCCTCCTGTCTCAGCCTCCCAATCTACTGACTTTACAAGAATGCAACAGTGCTCATAAAGATGTGAGATTTGATTTCTGCCCACTCGGGATTCCCACATACTTGCCAATCAGCCTTAGACCTTATTCTGGCAGGATGGTTTCTGGGGAGGGATCAAGGTCTGTCTTTAGTTTGGTTTCTTTCCTGAGGCGCTGAGTAAACACGGAACTCAGACGTCGTGGGGGATCCGCGTGAAGCCTCCTAGAATAGCCGTGAATACGCAACTGGTTTCCAAAGAACCACGGGGATTTGGTCAGCGGCCCACTTGGTCTTGGGTTCACACGTGCCACTTGGGGGTATGCTTGGAATTCAGACTTTCAGCTTCTACCTCCCACCCCAGAGCTGATTCATACACCCACTTTCTGCTGGCCACCGCCCCGGCCGGCAGCTGCCGTGTCCACGGGGACAGTGCTAGGATCCAGCCCCTCAGCTTCCTGCCCAAACGGTCTCTCTCTGGACCTCCTTACTTTGAACAAAGCCCAACTTCTAGTCAACTGTTTCTCTCGAGTCTGGAATGTCACCAGGAGCCCTTCTCCCTTGCAGCGGTGAGGCCTGCAGGCCCAGCCACCTGGGTTTAGAGGTGGGGGTGGTGGCAGCAGGGACCCTGTCATGCTGTCCTGGGTCAGGGGATGGGATGATCCTCACCAGGCCCACTGCACCTGCACACACCTCCCCAGGCTGGCCTCTGGTGAGAGGGGCACAACTGAAACCTGAGCTGGTCGGCGACCACTGTGAAGCCCGGTGGGGTCCGGGGTCATGCAGAGGTGGGGGTGCAGAGCCCATGAGGGGGTGATGCTGACTAAGTCTGGGACAGGGCTGTGACCACTGCTCCAGAGGGCTGTGGGGGGCTGGCACAGGCAGCCCCCCACAGCTGTGGAGGGTCCACGGCTGCTCCCCGCCCCTCCGAGGCAGTCTAGCACCCCAGGGAGCAGGCACCCTCATGTGACCATGGGCCTTCAGCACTGTCATGACCCGGCAGTCTGGGGCTCACATGCAAGCCCCCCTGATGAGGATGGGGTGCGGGCGGGAATTTTTGAGTCCCTGAAGTTGGCATGGCTGGTTTCTAAGGGTAAGGGATGTTTCCACTTCTCTCTACTCCAAGATGAGGCCACGCCTGCCCTTGTGAAAGGTAAATCATTATCAGTGGTTACTAGTGTCCAGTGAAGACAACTGCAGTTTGCTTTTGTAAATCTCAACTAAATTTTCCTGCTAAAGAGACCACATGATCAGCAAGTAGACATCGCTAACACAACGTGACCGATGGTTACCCCACGCAGTGAAAGGCCGTGCCGCAAGCACGTCACGCATTCACGGAGCAGTTTTGATTTTGGCAGCACGCTCACCAATGTACCGGAGTCTAGGAGCAGACTTTACACACCCAAGGGTGTTCATGTGGCTTTTGAGCCAGGCCCTCAGGGTTTTCTGTGTCATCAGTTCCCTAACAAAGCTTCTCACTGAGGCAACACGAACTCGGCAGCCCTGTGACCCGGAGGGCAAACCCCAAACATATTTTTTTTTTTTGAGACAGGGTCTTGCTCTGTCACCTGGGCTAGAGTGCCGTGGCGTCAGCCTAGCTCACAGCAACCTCAAACTCTTAGGCTTAAGCAATCCTCCTGCCTCAGCCTCCCAAGTAGCTGGGACTACAGGTGTGCACCACCATGACCGGCTGGTTTTTCTATTTTTAGTAGAGATGGGGTCTGGCTCTTGCTCAGGCTGGTCTCAACTCCTGGCCTTAAGCGATCCTCCTGCCTCAGCCTCCCAGAGTGCTGGGATTACAAGAGTGAGCCACTGTGCCCGCTGACAAACATATTTTTAAAATGGGGTGCTTTCTCCTGTGGGAAATTAGTCTTTTATGTGCTAGGAAACTTTTAACAGCCAAGCATCTTATAACAAACTTGAACCATGCTTGGCACATTTGCTATGAGAAGACCATTTCGATGGTTTGTGCAGGGCTGCTAACGAGGCGCCAATGAGGTGCAGGGCTGCCGCCCTCCCCTGCCCCTCCACCCGCAGACTCCCTCCCACCCCATCCCCCACTGGGAAGAGCAGCCCAAGAGCCACCAACTTCCCGAGACTTCCAGACACTCATTTGATGGCTAAACAGGCAATTCCTCCCAGAATCCAAGGACCTCAAAGTGTCCTTTTGAGCCTTTTCAAGGGGTGTGATGAACAGGTAATCCTAAAGCACTTTACTTTAAAAAACAAGTATATTCATAAAGCACTCTTTCTGGTAGGTCTTGTGAAATCAAGCACCCGTCGGCTGGGCCGGCTTTGGACAGCACGTGCGCTTCTGCACCGGGAGCATCTACTGCCCCAGGTGGTTTCCAGCTCTCTCCCCACCGGCAGGACTGTGTCGTCTCCGGCCACGGGCTGGAAGGCCAGTTCTCGCCCCAGCACCAGGCAGAGCTTTGGCTTCCACGACGGAGTCTAATGCTGGCCATCAGCCCCTCCCCGCACTCGCGCTGGTTTCCTGTTAAACCGAGGGCTCCCGTGCAGGAGAATCCACCCTGCAGTGTGCTATGAGCAACAGGAGAAAAGGAAAGGACTCAAACTACTTCAGGGCTGCACAACATCTTTCCACCTTCCCGCACTGGCTGGTGTGACGCAGGCGATGGTTCCAGTATAAATGAAACCCGGCACACACCTTCCCTATGTTTGCACGGAAACACGGGGCAAAGCACAGGGCAAGATGAAGCAGCTTACTCAGTGTTGACAAAACAAACTGGGGACCTTTGTGGAAAATGTGGTGTTCTATTAACATAAAAGACTCTTGAGGTTGTAATCAGGAAAGGAAGTTGATTCTAAATTCACATTCCTAGTCTCCGGTTGAAAGCTCAGGAAACGACCGGACTGATTCTGATTGACCTAATAAAATTAACAGGAGATTTTCTATAAGCAACTGGGATGGCTATTATTACTTTTAGGTCATTACTTTGGGAGATGCTCTCATTTTATTTTTTTTATTTGTATAAGGGTTTTGCAACACGCTCTTTGCTTTTTGATTAAGTACGACTTCCATGAGCAATACAGATCATATGAAAATAATTTAATCAGTGATTTTTATATGCATCACTGGAAATCGCCAAATAATACATGCTTTATAATACAGTGTAGCTAAAGCTTGTGCCCGTCACTGTTCTGAGGACTTTCTGTGCATAACCTTACTCAGTCCTCACCCGGGAAAGGTAGGGAAACTGAGGCATAGATTTAAATTGCCCAAGGTTGTGCAGCTGGTGGGTGCTGGAGGTGGCACCTGAACAAGCCAAGTTGGGTCCCAGAGCCCAGGCTCACAACCACCTCTCTCCACGTGTCACAGTGGGACCCTTGGCCAGGCATCATTATGCGTCACCCCGAGTACTGGAGTTCTCACTGCAAGCTTCGCACGACTGCACACCCAGCACCCTGTGGGTGCTCAAGCATCTTTGCTGAGGATGAATGAGGAATCTTGTAGGATTGTCACCATGGGCCTGAAGTCCCCTTCATGGCACAGGTAGAATTCCAAAGAAAGGATGCACCGGTTTCCAAGGAAAGGGCAGTGTCCCTCAGTCCCTTGCATGTGAAGTTTCCTAGTTATGTGGCTTTTTCTTGTCAATTTTCAGGAATTTTTTTCTGTTTTCCAGATATTAATTGCTTGTGTGGGTTTCAGACATTGCAAATATCTTCTCCCAATATTTTCTCTCCCTCTCTTCCTCTCTCACTTTTCATTGGGAAAAAAAACCCTCCCTACTTTGAAGTAGGCACCTTGGTGCATCATCTCAGGGTCAAGCCTATTCCGGATTCAGAGCTGGAACCCTGTGATACTTGAACATTCACAAGAGATATCAGCGTGTTGTTGGCACTCAGAATCTGTCAGTAACTCCTAAGCCACGACTTCCTAGCCTTATCTGGTCATAGAACACCCAGCTCCTCGTAGGCCATGCCATGCATGTACTCGTGACTATCAGCCTCCTATGGTGGGGTGCTCCATCCTGGGTAGGGATCTGCGTGAAGTCACACGTCATGACTGTACCCTTTAGACTCCTATGTGCACAAGCCAATGTCATCTCAGCCCTACAGGCTTAAAACTTCAACCAACTCCCAAGTTCTGATCACAGCTTTCCAATGAATACCATTTAGAAGGTGAAAATTTTCAGAAAACTGGAGTTTCAAAGTAAAGTCTTTCAATTGTACTGAAAGTACCTTGTGCAATACGTTCTGTCTGCAGTCAGTACTACGTGGAGGACCCACTGCAGAGGGCCCTAAATTAGATGTCAAAGGGAGTTAAAGAGTATGTCATCAGAACTGCCCTTTTCCTCGTAATGGAAAAGTTGGTCCCAGCTGTATTTTGCAGTGATATTTTAAATGGCATAAGAACAATTTCACAAATCAGTTTTCCTGGCTTTGTTATTGCGATATTTACAATGGCTTTTGTTAAGATTCAAAGATAATGGAAACAAGGCTTGTTCAATCTGCAGACTTGAAGTGGCTTTGCCCCCTTGCCTCTCGTGTACTGAGAGTTTCTGCGTCACAGAGAGGCGCCCTTCTGTGGACCTTGCTATTTGCAGGTGACACAATTGGAGACGCACAGAAAATGCTAAGGTTCAGCTATTTCCGAGGCCCTGGGGGTGGCAGAGAGTACCATTCCTCAGTGCTCCACAGGCAGACACGTGTCCTTACTCTTCTGCCTCCCTTGCAACCCGAGTGGGGCCGAGTGGCCAGTGGGCGGTAAGCGGAAGGACACATGCGTGTGTCTCCCCTTCTCATTCCTGTTGCTGTGAACTCAGGAGGCCACGTGCCCCAGATTGGGGAGGGACACGGCCTGGATCAGACTCTGCCCTGAAACGAGCCTTTCTTGTGCTGAGCCACTGAGGGTCGGGGTCGGCTCTCTACTGGAAACCAGAGTTCACTACTCTGAGTAACACTGTTGACACACAATTGGGAAATTTACACGATCCACAGAAAACTAAGATAATTTTGCAAATGAAGAGCAAAGAGGGGGTCTTGGCCTATGAGATGTTAAAACAGGGTGACATGTTGCTAAAGATGGTGTGACATCTGCACAGGAGCGGGAAACCCGGGGAGTGGAACAGACGTTTTCATTCCATGGGACTGTCTGGGATGAAAACGGCAGTGGAAAAGGACGAGGTGGCTCGGTCCGTGGGGGAAGGAAAGCCACTCGCTGTTGGGAAGGGAAGGGAGAGGGCTGCGGGGGACCGACAGAGCACACACAGGAGGACTCCAGGTGGAGGAAACCTAAAATGCAAAAGGAGCGCTCTGAAGCCAGTGGGAGAAATCGTGGCAGGATGTCTTGCGACGTGTCGTGGGTGAGGAAGTGGATCTTCACAAACAGCCTTGACCGTGAGATGATGCACCAAGGTGCCTACTTCAAAACAGAGAGGGTTTTTTTTTTTTCCCAATGAAGAGTAAGAGAGGAAGAGAGCAAGAGAAAATATTCGGAGAAGATATTTGCAGTGTCTAAAACCTACACAAGCAATTAATATCTGGAAAACAGAAAAACACTCCTGAAAACTGACAAGAAAAAGCCAGATAACTAGGAAACTTCACGTGCAAGGGACTGAGGAAGCCTCCAGAGAGAAACCGAATCCCTCCAGCTGCCACCCTCGTGATCTTGGAAGAGGATCCTCCCCAGTCAAGCCTCCGGATGAGACGGCAGCCTGGGCCCCTGTCTCCACTGCAGGTTCGTGGTAGACCCAGGGTAGACCCAGGGCCAGAGGCACCTGGCCACGTGGCACTTGGATTCCTGAACTACAGAAGCCGAGACCAGAGACGTGGTTGTTTTGCGCCACTGAGTTTGGGGGTAATTTGTTTTGATGCAATAGATCAAGAAAACAGAGGCCTAGGAATCAACTTGACAAAAAAGTTCCTAAATATAGTAAGACAAATGCCAATCAAATAAAAAGGGAAAAAGGGCAAATAAGGGATTCAGTGGCCAAAAAGCCCTCCAAACCTAAACAAATAAATAAAAAACCCAACTGCATGAAAAATGCTAAACCTCATAAAAAATATGTAAGCTAAAAAATAAGATATGTTTTGTCAGCAAGATTAGGAAGTGCCATCATCTTTGGGGCTGGAGGGCTAGGAAGGGTTTGGGTCTCATGCTGTTGATGGGAGTGTGACCCGGTAACACGGGGCAACCTTTCCAAAGGGCAGTTTAGCAATGTTATCTGATCAATATGGGGTGTGTCCCTGCTATTTGATCCAGCACCCCACTTCTGGGTGTTCCCCTGTGGCAAGGAGGGCACAGGAGCAGATCTGGTGTGCAGGCTGTCTAAGGAGGGGATGACCAGAGGCCTCCTAACTGTCCCCTCCCAGAGGACTGGCTCCGTCATCCACGCCACCCCACACTCTGGGAAGCTCGGGAGGCTTCTCAAGAGTTAGCTGAGCAGAAGGATGTCCAGAGCACTCATGCACACTTCACCAGGAAGAGAGTGGTCCCGTTACTGAAGAAATCATTTACACCTGTGTAACTGTGCGTGCTCATGTGTGCAGAAAAGCAGCCACTCTGACACGAGGGATCATGGAACTTCTCATAATCAGAAAACAAATTCTCAAGAGTTTTAGAAGTTAGACAATATAACATACAGCACTATAATTTTGCACAGTATCACAAATCTGTGCTTTTCCTGGCTCCTTCATGAAATACCAAAGCACTGATACTTAGGGCAAGAGTTGTGAGATAATAACAATGAGGGCTATGATATAATTATACGATTGGTCTGTTGCAGGCCCAGACACAGGTGGACCAACTTCGAGTGGACAAAGGCATGTTCCTAGAACTGCCGTCTGGGAAGTACGGGTCTTCCGAGGGGCTCGTCTTTCACGCAGAGGTCAAAGTCTTCTAAATAACCTGTAGTCGTCGGGGGAGCTCTGCCCTCCGTGCTGGTCCACACGGCAGAGCTGCCGCTCAGCCTTGGCACCGCGGCTCACTCATCGCTTGTGCTCTTGGTCCACAGTCGCCATAGACCAGCGCGGGGTCCTGCCCGGAATCAGCATCAAATGCCCCCTGTGTTCACTCGCGTCACAGAAGGGCATCTGATTCCAGCTGAACGGTATTTGTTAAATTGAACCAAATCAGAGCAATCTACTTCTCTAATAAATCGTTATTATCGTGAGGGCAGATCAAAGTCCGTAGCAACAGAGAAAATCTATTTATATTATTTTTCATTTAATTGGCTTTTTTGGGTTAAGTGCACTTAAGGGAAGAAAAAACTCTACAGATCATTTTAATTATGACATTGTAAAAGTCATGGATGTCATCTCGAAATTAAAATGTATACATTTACGTGTGTAGTGCTTGAATAAAAAAATTTATAGACATGCTTTAAACATGCATTTTCATTTCACAGAAAGCCTGAGATTATACATAAATTAAGGACCCAGTCTTAAGATATTTTGCTGGACTCCAGTATTTGTGAAGTTTGTGGAAAATCCCTCAACCTGTGAGCCACCTGGGGCTGGTCAGCCTCGGCGACTGAGCGTGGGAGGATGCTGAGTGTCATCTGCCCAGCTGGGCCTCTGGGCACGTGGCAGTGCCAATTGTCATGGAGACACAGCGAGGCCTCAGGCAGCCGTGCCACCCTCTGTCTATGCCGGTGGAGGAAACCAAGTGTGTCCTGGTCTTGCAGCGTTCAAAGATCCAAAAGGGCAAGAGACAGGAGTCTTGTCACAGCAGAAGGGCGGAAAGAAGGTGCCACGGTGGGGGGTGGCCGTACGCGTGGATTGTGAGCCTCTGTGAATCGCAGCCAGGGCTGTCCTCCCTCTTCTGAGTTGTGGTGCTGGCGGCATATCTGGGGATATTTTGGTGAACTTCTCTACTTTCTTTCAGATAAACTAAGAATGCATTCAGGGTGCAAACGGTTGAACAGCACTGTTCTCCCTGACAGACCTAGTGACTGGGCTGGTGTGTCACCCAAATTCTCACGTGCTTGTTTCAAAGGAGTTAATAAAATTAACAATTAATAATTGTTCTCTGATGTGAGTACAAATTGAATGAGTAAAATTCCCATAAAAAGTGGAATTAGGGACTTTCAGAAAGCATCTTACCTCTCACTTTGGTGAAACATTTAACATGATGAAAACGATGATTAAACAAAGCATCCCCTGGGAGCATCATCATAAAAACCAACTGGACGAAAACACATTCGCCACGATAATTTCAACTCAGATGGATCACGACGCTTCAGGTGGTTGTTTGAAATAATAATCCACCCCCCAGCTCCTCTTTCTCTCAGTCCCCCTGAATGTCTACACTGCCTGCCCACTCCATCCCTCTGCAATCCCTTTACTCCATGTCCTCTTTGTCTACAGATCCGCAGGCCAACGCACGGGGCAGGGGTGTCCCTTAACCCAGCCCCCCGTTCCTAGGGAGGGAAAAACAGGCAGGGAACCAGCTCCTGGGGGAAAGGGGTTTTTATGACAGTCATGGCTGGAAAGAGAGGAGAGAAAAAGAATATTCCTGATAACTGTGGACAGATTCAGAAGCGCACCACGAGAATGGGGGTGGGGGCGGAGATTTGCAGAGACCGTGACAAGGTGAAGAGGGACAAAGAAATAATGTCATTCTGGAATAAAGAGGGAAATGGGGAAAGTGCCGGAGAGGACGGACAGAGTGTTCACTGATGTTGATAAGAGCAGGGAGAGACCCGCAGCAGACCCAGCAAGAACAATCCTTAAGGTGGAGAGGGAAAGCAAAGCGGGAACAAACGGAGGCAATTATGATGAGCTGGGGAAAAAGTTTCTGGGACAGCTAAGAAAACCAGAGGAACCTGGGAACCCTGAAGCTGGTGATGCAGGCTGTGTCAGTGCTGCAGGGGCAAAGGGCACTGGTGAGACGCAGGAGGCCCTGATGCCAGGGGCCTGCCTGCAGCTGGGCAGAGACCGTGGCCAGAACAGGGAGAGGACATCTGAGACGCAAAGGTCCCAGGACAGAAAGCAAATGACCACACTGATAGTGCTTTGGAAGAAAGGCTCTCTCAGGGGCTGAACTGCCCCCCCTTCCCATTCCTATGCTGAAGCCCTGATCCTTGGCTCCTGAGCATGTGCTTCGTTTGGAAATTGAGTGTTTACAGAGGTAATTAAGTTAAAATGAGGGCATTAGGGTGGGACCTCATCCAATGTGGCTGGTGTCCCTCTAAGGCACTGAGACACAGGCACGGGGGAAGGTCGTGTGAAGATCGGGGGAAGACACCATCTACGCGTCAGGGAGTGAGGCCCCATGGGAGCGGCCCCTGCCCAACCTTGACCTCAGACTCTGCCTCCAGAAAAACAGCTCTGTTGTTGGAGCCCCCCAATCTGTGGCACTTTGTTTTAGCAGCCCTCTAACGATAGTCAGGGCAATAATACAGGCTCCAGTAATAAAAGTCACAACTACACGGAAGGAAGGAGAGGGGAGAGAGACAGATCGAGTTTACATGGTAGCTCCAATCAGAAAAGACTTCAGTGAAGCAAAGGGAAAGATGTTTACACAGACATCCTTTACACAGCCACCTCTGCAGTAAATCACTCAGCGAAATGAATGCCCAGGCTGGCATGCCGGGTGGCAGTCTGGGGACAATGGGCAGGCTCCTTCCCTTGCTGTCTCTCCACTCCGAATGGAAACCTCTCTCTGATGTCCCATCTGGTATACTTTCTGGCAAATAGTGTGATGACATTTCAAGGGCACATGATTAAAAACAAAACCCCGTAAAACCAATTCTCGTTTACTAAAACACCCTGACCAATGAATTCTGTGTTCAGAGGAAGACAGAAAGTTCAAGTGACGTAGTATGCTCATGGTGCCAGAGTGAAATCATTTTGGCACCCAGCCCCAGCCAGAACACGCCTTCCGATGGAGTGTCCCTTTGTTGCTAAAAAACTCCGCTTTCCCGACACCGAGATTGCTGTGCCCTCAGCACCCTCCACCTTTCTTGGATGACTCATGACCTTGTGGTGCCTTAAAGGTCATCAACTCAACTTCATTCTTCATTCTACAATATTGTGCTGAGTGTCTGCTAGGGACAAGGTCTGGGCGGGTCCTGCAGCCCCACAGGCCCGCATGCCAGGTGCCCCTCCTGTAGGGAAACAGGGGACAGCCCCCCAGGAGGCCCACATGCTGCAGCCAGCTGGAGGCTGCACTCTGGGCTTGGGATGGACAGAGCTGGCCTGGCCAGAGCCTGGCAGCGGGAGGAGCAGGGGCCGCCCAAGGACATGGATGGGCGGGTGGGATTCCACAGGACAGCTGGCCTCAGGGTGCCGAGGGGCGCTGGAGACCAGCTCACACTTACTGCGCATTGGGAGGGACACTTCCTAGGACAGCTCACTGCGAGCTGCCAAGGACTGGAGGTGACTCCTGTTCCAGTTTGTGGAAGAGGAAGCAGGGAGCGAAGAGGCAGCCAGCCCCGCCGCTGACGCACCACCCTGGGCGCCAAGTCAGGTGTGTGGTTCCCACCTCCTTCTTCCCGCTCGCTCAGGGTCCTGGGAGGGTGCAGGGGGCAGGAGGGGCGGGGGGAGCAGGGCTGGGGGTGCAACACGCCCCCAGGTGTGGAAACCAAGGCTGAAAGCCACTGGACCCTGAGATGCAGACTTGCTGAAAGTTATTTTTTGCTCATCTCCTGGTTTTCTGTTATGAAATTAAAATATTCACTCTCATTTAGAGTCAATCTCATTATTGCCTGCCACTTCACCTGGCTCTGAAATTTCAGTATGAATATCTGTTAAGAAAGAGTCTAAGAAAAGTACAATGGTAGCTCCATTTAAAAAGTGCCCCAGAATGGTGCCGGCGCCTCAGCGGCCACACGGAGGATGCTGTGCCCAGTCCCTCCATGGCGGAGCTTCTCGTCGGGCCACCAGGACAGATGGCCCTGAAGAGCGAGGAATGCCATTAACTGCAAGAGCAAAAAATAGCTGCATCCCAAGTCCAAATGAACCTCTGTGTTTGAAACGTCATTAAGGCCGTTAAAATTCCACCGAGGGTGGCCTGAGGCGTGCTGTGTAACCACCGTGAAGGGCACTGAAAAGCCGCCTTCCTGCTGCCCCCTCCAGACCCGCCGGCCGCCAGCACACTGCCAGCTCTTAGCTCCAGTCACCTGCTTTCTCCCCGATCCCACACGCTGCTCCAGCCCTCTGGACCCCTCAACTGCACAACAGCGAAATCAGCTGCTCTGACAAAGACCTTAAGAACCTACCAGTCAAATGAGCAAAGTTGAGAACATGTGTGCTAGAAGGTTCTACTGAACTGATGGGGACCCAGCTCCTGTTTCTATCTGTAAGACAACATCTCATCATCTTGAGTTTGAATTTGCCTAACGTGGGATTTCTAATCTTTCATAGCCTCTTTGCTCCTACTGCAGAGCTTCGTAACGTGTCAGGAAGGAGAACTTACTTTGCACGGCAAGGAAGTGCCCAGTGTTATCGCTGCTCAGTAAGCGTCACTGAGTTCTTGGGTTACAAGGAACCTGTTCACTGCACACACTTTCCCCATCTCTGCTTGATTATGTGATTCTAAATACTAGCTTTTTAATAAAAGCACTGAGGATATTCTGGAACAAAAATTCCACGTAAGGTCACGGTACAAATACCTAGCCCACCTGGGCTTTGGGAGACTTTCCGGCCAAGGCCTGGCTCCAGGTCCCAGGTGCACCCAGAGTGGGGGAGGGGTAGTGGGGACTCCGCAGGTCGGTGACTGCTGTGGTCTACACCACTGCAGGAAAATGAGGGTGCCAGCCTGCCCCTCGGAGCCCCCCTGCCAAGGCCCTGCACTGGGGACACGCTGTCTCCGCTGCATCTATCCACGTGGCCCTCTTTTCGCCACTGCTTCCCAAACGCATTCTTTCCCCAGACTTCCCTTAGAATTACCGTAGTGTACCCTTAAAACACGGTACATTTTCACTATTTGAAAGAAATAGCTTGAAACAAATTTACTCACCCAATCTCAGAGTGAAACCCTCTAGAATATTCTGAAACATTTTCTAAGACTCTATTGACCTATAAATATGGTGACCGAACTGGACTGAAAGAGGACGAAGAAATTGAGACCGGGTGCAACGGACCGATCCCTACTGTAATTACATAGAGGACACAGCAGGAAAAGGAAACTATTAAGTAGCACAGAAATGGCTGAGTTAACTTCTGAAAGGTAAGAGCACTCATGAAAAATGCTCCCTTCTTTTCATCATTCTCTCAAACCGTGCTTGATGTGTGAGACGAAATATCCCTGCATCATTTTTAAGACTAAATGCATTCCCAAACAGCCTTTCACGGCAGCGGTAGGTTCAGAAGCCGGAGGTGTCAGAATCATTTCCCTGCAGAAGAGATCCTTTCCCTCAGCCTTACGTTTAATTTAATGGTAACACACAGAAGTGTCCACTGAGTTCTATGGGGGAAGTGCACAGTAATTTTGGATGAGGCTCGCTCTGCCCTGAGTGCACGGTGGGCGGTGGGCGGGGTAGGGGGTGGCCTTTCCTTCCTTAATTCCTCCGGAAGCTCTTTCTGTCCATCCCAGCAGGGTGGACTGTGTTCTCTCTAATTAGCAGACTCTCACACTTGGATACTTAGCGACTCCTACTAGATGATGCTTCAACACGAGACCACACAGATGGAAGAAGCTGCCCCTTGGAAATTCTTCTACGCAGAAAGGGCAGTTTCCAGGCCCTCAGCTGCTACTGGGGAAGTGGTGGTCTGCTTCAGTCACGTCCCCCTCGGGAGCGCGAGAAACCAGGGCACTTGCCTCGCCTGTCCTGACCACTGGCCCGTCTTGCTCCTCGGGCCAGAATCTCCCCATTTGGGACTTCTAGAACACTGCGGTGCTTTGGAGGCTGCAGAGCTGAACTTGGACGGCAGGGGTGGGGCCCTGTCTTACTCTCTCCCGCCCACCTTGACACAGGCCCCAGGACCTCCAGAATGTCCCTGTCCCTGCTCCTTTCCTGACACCAGACCCGTGACTCTCATGTCAGCCTGTGGGCTGTGTCCTTCACATGCCTGCTCACACATTTGGGTTTGGGGTCCCGAGTTGTAGGTGTCTTTCCTGGTTAGGTTCTCAAGTCGCTGATTCCACCCACCAGGGTTTTACGAGTGAGACAGAGCCTCCGGGGCAGCTAGTCAATCTCCTCGTACACGCAGGAAGCCTCACTGGAGACCCCTGGCCAACGCCCAGAGCCCCAGCTGATGGTGCTATTAGGAGATTGTGAGGCAGGCGCTGGTCCCCGTCGTGGATTAGCTTCCAAGTGCCGTAATATCTTACATAATATTACACATGTTTCTGAGGAAATTCAGCAAGCCTGCAGATCAAACATTTCAGCTAGATTTCTCTCCCATTCCACCAAAGAAAGGGCCTTTCCTAAAAGAATTAGGAAAAAAATACATGCAACTATAGTGAAATTCTCTTTCAATTGTACTGAAAAAATTTACATTCATTCTGTGTGACCTGTGATAACTGCTGGAGTCCATGCCTTTGCACAAATTTTTGAAATTTGCTTTATGAACAAATTTTTCACCTTGAAATAAAATGGTAGCCAAAAAGTTTTCAAGTGGATGTTATATTCTGTATCAAAGAAAAAACTTCAACAACATCAAATGGGTATCATGGACATTTGGTGTGCATTTAGAGATTATGGAGGTAAATGTTTTAAATAAAAATATTCTCCTATGTACATTTCTAACTTAACACTAGCAAAGGGTATCAAGCTAATTTGAAGATACTACGAACAGAAAGGGATTCTTAAGAGACCCAAGTTGAAAAGGTGAAAAAAACCCCAGCTCTCAGTCTGTGGTAGGACAATAGCATAATCACAGTCATTACCAGAAACCAGCTGCTGCTGATGCAAAATGACTGGGGGATGGAAGTCAACCAGCGTAACGACCAGCGTCCGCGATGAGAGGCGGCAGTTTTAAGAGGGCAAAAAGGAGGCTGTCCTGCATTTCTTGTGAATATTTGTAAAATTATGGTCACGTATGGACAAATTTGATCCAATTGGATGTCAATATTGCCATGAAATACTAAAATTATGAAAGCAGATCTCTTTATTTAATGGATGTTACTGGGTCTTTGGTCATACTTTCCTTGTGTATTTATTTCAACAAATATCATACTTCTTTAAAAGAAGGAATACCTATGCAAGGAACGTGTGTGTCCAACTTTTCTTTTGATCATCACGGTTCACCTATGTAGTGAGGTTCATGCTCTTCATCTTCAGGTGGGGCTCTGATGCTCAGGGAGGTAGGTACCTGCCCAGGCGTGAGCCACGCTAGGGCTGGGGGTGAGGGGGACATGATTGAAGCCCCACCTCTGCCTCCAGGTCCACGGCTTTATCTCAACCCCACCCAACAATAACACAACAGAACTGAGGCACCTGTTGGGCTCCTCAGCCTGGTTCCCAGTGGTTCTGGATGTGAACAGCTGAATAAGGTTTAGGATTTCTCCCAAGACAGCCACCACCATTTAGAGCCATGAGCAATTTAAGCTTGTCAATTACCTCGTGCCCATGTACCCCCAAGGACATACGAATTTTGAAGGAAAAAAAAGTCTTTATTTTCACTAAATTCTAACTGCAATTCAGCACTTCCTTGAATTATGATTGAAAGTTAACAAACCTCAGTAGTATTAGCAATGCCTTGGCTTTGTCACCAATAGAAATCCCAGATGTTTAAAAATCGCATTACAGCTGTTGTAGATATTTTGAAATCGCATAGATGCTCATTACTGTTAGATGCGGAGAGTTCTTAGATTTTCCTCCAGATCTTGATATTTAACATGTGAATAAAGTGCTGTTTTATTTCATATTTTAGTTGATCACATTAAAAATGTTTTGATAACTGTATTTAAGTATAACTGTTTTCCTTTGAGATCCTATGTATTTTATTTTGTGCAATTAAAGACATTATTCTGCAGAGGGGTCCGCAGGGGTCCCAGATGCCTTGAGGCCATGCAGTTCTCCAGGTGGCCTTGTGGGGCTCCCGTGGTCTCCCCTTTCTCCTGCACTGGCCTTCAGGAATAACCAACAGGAGGCCTCCATCACTCTCATTTATGAAAAGGCAGATGTCAGGATCCCCTTTTAAATGAAATTACTAATAAAATAATCACCCTAATTCAATTCAGTGGAGTTCAATTCACTTTTTATTAGATCAGTTTATTTATGAATTATAATAATGTCCTTTAAGCTTTAGAAAATTTCACTGGCTGAGCTGTCCAGTTAGAGAAGTGGTCCTGTATAGGTTCTCTAAGATAATGGTGTGTCATAATGTACATTATAAAAGAGATCAAGGAGCAGGTCTCTGAAGGGTGGGGTCAGCTGCCAGCACCCTCTGCAGCTCACCTGCACTAGATTTGGGCATCATTCACGTGGGAGGAAGGTGCAGCCCCTGGAGGAGTCTACCCCTTGGCAGTGGGGGAAGCTGCTGGCTTTGCTATGCTCCCAGCCCACCCTGGGGCATCACACACACACACACACACACACACACACACACACACACACGAATGAGCTGCTGCGGCAGGCTCTGATGCAGAACAGCCCCCTTGCACAAAGTGAGGTTGAAGAAATTGTGATTCATTTAGTATTTTGATGACTTTGAAAAAGTTACTTTTTAAAAGCTTATAATATTCAACTAGTTACAGTTAATTTAAGCTTGTAACAAATTCAATTCCTGTTAAGTTTCCACAATAAGAGCCTTACTTTTCTTTAGCTGGGAAGCAGAGCTGAGTAGGGTATGTCACTAATCAGGAAGGACCCCAGAACAAATTAATCCTTGCAGCAATTAATGTTTACTTGGCACAATTGTATCCAATTCCTGACTGGCACCTCCCAGGAAATAGTGTGGGCACCACCAGACTGACACTCAAAATTTGCCCTAATACATATGTTTCTGTAAGGCAAAAATAATTGTTTTAATAACTTTGTGCAGAAAATGTCCAAATTCATAAAATATTAATAGCTGCTTTTTACTAGAACCCATATATAACAAATTCTGTAACTTCACATTCTGATTTTTAGAAATGTCTGATCTTTAAGATCAAAAAATGCAAAGTACCCTTATAATACTATTCTGGAAATTTTCCCTTCAATTCCCAAGTGAGCTGAGTACACTTCAACTTTAAGAGCAATCTGATCCATTATGAGATAGTATTTCCTTATCTCCCTCATCAAAGAACTCCATAAAGAATCGTGGGAACACTTGCCAAATATCGTGATGGAGAGTTAGTATTTATTTTAGAGAAATTATTTTAAAGCAGTAATTTATTTAATATGAATGATTCTATCAATGTAACAATTATGTGCAAAAAGCATTTTTTGAGGTATTTTCAGAATCTCTAAAATGCCTTTCCCTTTTGTGTATAGAAGAAATAAAATAGCAATAGTTATCTTCTCCTACAGTTTGAAAGAACTGAAACATTTTCATTTCATACAATTGATACAAGCTTATGGTGAATTTGGACCAATATACTTGTCCAACTTTGCTGATAATTCCATACCAGATGTCAGACTTGACGGGTGCACCGTCCACCCCCTTGTGGATGCATTCTGAGTATTGCAGCAAAACCAGGACAGCAAAACTGCAAAGGCACTCCTAATACCCTCACATACCCGTGGGAACAACCACATACACGAGGTATTGGTTTGAGTGGCTTCTACTTGACAGCCAGCCAGTTTGTCAGAACCAGGTGACACCAGCACTAGACTGCCTAGTGGCAGCTCAGCTCTGCTCTGCTCCTAACCAGCCATGCGTCTCTGGCAAGTGATTCAACCTCAGTGAACCTTGGTTTCCACTTCTGTAAAATGGGAATAACAACAGTACCCACCTCATGGGCTGTAGGACCTAATCGAATGATTCACATAACACACTCTGGCCCACAGTAAGCATCTGAGACATGTTTCCAATTTTTACGTTGTGCTGCAAAAAGGGGCAACTCAAAGGGGATGGGTGTCTGCTCAGGTAAACAAATCTGGTGACAAACACATTGGCACACACAAGGTGCTGGAGAAGGGGTGACACAGCTGTAAATATGTAAACACAGTCTAGCAGGATATGCACAGAAACGAGCATTTTCCAGACAATGCCAGGGTAGCTCAGAGGAGGGAGTCATCACTGTATTGAGAAGTTGAGGTGCTGTTTGCACAGGAGTTGGGGTGTCTGGGCAGGGTTTTGAAGGAGGGCCAGGAGCCCAGCTGGAGCACAGGGGCTCTGCAGACAGGAGGGGCTGGTGGGAGAGGGGCTCAGTGGGGCCAGGCAGGGGGAGGAGCTCCACTGTGGGTGGGCAGTGCATGGACGCTGGGCTCTATTCCGCAAGGCTCCTGGCAAGATGTGAGAAAGCCAAGTCTGCATTTAGAGGGCCCACACCGGTGGCAGCAGGGAGGAGGAGAGGGCAACAGAGGTGGGATGGGGCACTGCAGGAACACAAGCATCCGCCAGGCAGGAGCAGGGCTGGAGGGAACATCTAGGGCTAGGAAACAGGAAGGGAAGAGCCTCTGGGAGTGCACGCTCCTGACCATGCAGACCTGCTGGGCAGGTGGCAAGTTCCAGCAAGCTCCCCAGCTTCTGCAGACACACCTGCCCACCTTTCCCAATCCTCTGCCACCTGGCTGGTCCCAAATCTGCTTCCACATGACTTTCTCAGTCTGTGTCCTTGGTCCTCCCACTCGGCTAGTTTCCTCCCAGCCTCACTGGGTTAGCGGGCCAGGGAGGTTAGGGGTGTGCCAGGAACGAGATGCAGGGTGGGGAAGGGTCACCAGGGGAACGCCAAGGGCAACATCACTACAGTGCCCGAATCATGGCAGACCCTCAGCAAATGCGTGCGGAATGAATGAATGCTGTATGCAACAATGAACAAGTAACTGAACAATTAAACCTTAGCTTGCTGACTTATTGAGTAGGAAAGCATGGACATTGCTGGAAATATTTTTGCCGTTACAATAACTTCTTGGTGGGTTTTGGGAAATGCCTGATCTTTCCATTTATTGGCAATGAAACAATATTCAGAAAGACACTGAGTGGTTAACACACAGTGTCAATGTCAAGTCTTGGCCACCCTTAAGTAGAGTGATCCCTCTGAGAACGTCACCCAGAATTTTTAAAGACCCTGCCGATCCTAGGACCCCACCTTGCCTCGTCCCCAGAGCACACCCCAGCCACTGTCAATTGCTAGCTCCATCGATGTTTCCCAAATATTAACCAGAATGCAATGGTGAAGCTGCCGAGCATGGCAAGGACAGATGTGGATGGATTTCGTGTTATCCCCACTAGAATATAAGTTCTCCGGGGCAGACACTATGTGCCCCTTATCCACCACTCTATGCCTGGCAAGTTCCTGGTCCACAGCACCATCAGTGCTCAGAACACGTGCTGCCTGAAATAATTAATCATCCACGGTTCTGTAGAGTCCACCCACCCCAGCCCTCCTCGGCTGTGTCTAACGGAGTGTTGACTGAATTGTCGTGAGTATTTTCTTTTCTTTTTCAGGGTTTATAAGCCCACTTGATCGATGCAAGTGGTCCAGGGGAAAGGACTTGGTTTTAGAATGGGCTTCTCTACAAAAGTCGAGCTCTGGTGGGGGCTGAGTCAGGGTTGACCTAGGGCAGTGGGGTGGGGGGAGGTCAGGGGATCTCATTCACCCCAGCCCTGCAGCTCCCTGCTGTGGGTGCTGGTGGGGGAGGCTGTGTGGGCAGGTGGCTGCAGAGGGAGAATGTGGACTGTGACTAGAGCCCGGCGGCTTTTCCAACCCCACTGCCCACTCGAATCACGGGGTAGGGGCCCAGACTGTGCAGTCTGAACGTGAGGGGAGGGCCCTGGCACGGGAATAACGTACCGCCCGCCCCGGGCATCTAACTGGGAACCACCAGTACAGGGGGAAGGACTAACACTGGTGTCCAGACATCCTTTGCGCCTCTCCCCATGGCCTCCTCGACAGTCTGTGGGGGCACAGAAATATGATCCCGGGAGATTTGAAACATGGCTCAAAGAGCCCAGGATTAATGGCTTTTTTTTTTTTTAATATAAAAGCCATTTCAGCTGCTTCCTTATCTGTCTTCACCAGTGAGGCTGCGTGAGCCAAGGTGAGTCTGTTCCTGGGGGGAGACAGGAGATGTGGGGTGTGGCTGTCAGCTTTTCTCACAAACTTCCGCTGAGTGTCCACGTGGGCATGGAAAACAGCCACAAACCTCTGCTGTCCTTACAAGGAAAGATAAATCTCCCCATCACTTAAGATAAATCAGAAAAGTATAACAAAAATGCATTTTCATCCTCTCCTCAAAGCCTCAGGGTAAGTAAGCAAGTGGCTCTGGCCAGGGACTGTCTGAAGAACCCTGGGCGGGGCGCACTCCAGGGCTGCCCAGCTCCACTCGGAGCGGGGCTATTTTTAGGATGCACAGTCCTGTGTGTGTCCTCCTGCCTGCCCTACTTGACAGAAGAACAAGCAGCTATTTTTCCTCCGAGCAGTCCAACCCATCGATACCTCCAGCTACGGCATGATCATTGGTGGTAATTATCTCTGTCCCCTACACCGTGACTCCTAGGAGCACCACCCCGAATCCACATCTCTCTGGACGAATCAGACAGCGCTACCCAAGATTTGCCATCCTGTGCCTTCCTCTATCTATGCTGCTTTTCAAACCAGGAAACCTCGCTGGAGACACAGGATGTGGAGCTCGTAAGGTGTTCCTGTTTGGGCACCTTAGGGGCTGAAATGTGTCCCCTCCAACCCCAAGCTACATCCTGGACCCCAAACCCTCAGCACCTCAGAACGTGACCTTGTTTGGAGATGGGGTCTTTAAGAGGCAATCCAGATAACACGAGGACATGAGTGTGGGCCCTGATCCGCTAGGATGGGTGTCCTTATAGGAAGAGGACCTCTCCATGTGAGGACATAGGGAGAAGACAGCCATCTACAGAAATCAGCCCCGCTGACACCTTGATCTTGGACTTCCAGGTGCTCTGTGACGGTAGCCCTCGCAACGAAATACAGGGCTTTCAAAATCCTGTCAGTTACAGTAGGTTGGAAGCCCAAGATTTTAGGAGCCCAAAGGGCTGTTCATCTTTGTCCCTCTTTCTGATGAGACCTGGCAAATTTATAGTCATAAGTGAAATGCTGTTTCTAGGCCTAGCACTTTGGAAGAGGTTCTGAACGTGGGCTTTACTTATGTCTGCGCATGCGCACACACTTGCATTTCTCGGTGACACCATGGCGTAGACGCCCTTAAGCCCTGAAGTGGA
>CAUYRT010071637.1:0-37616 GCA_963574885.1 Lepilemur ruficaudatus
TTTTTTTTAACCACTAAAAACTTTCTCCCTCCCCTACCCCACCCAAGCATTTGAAATATTCTTTAATACTAACAGCTTGCCTTTCCCTTTGCATGGAAATCAATGACAAAACCCCTATCACTACACTGTCTCCATCACCTCCTCTTTAGCATCTTCCATTTGTTGCTTTACTGAAGAGGGTTGGGGAGGAATACAGAAATACAGAGCAAGGCCAAATATCAATGCTTATTTCCACCTGATTTTCTACCCTTTTATACAGTCAGATATTTTCCTTGTACCTATCCCCCGGTCTTTGCAGATGCCTTCAGCTGGTAGAATGAACATTCCATTTATTTATGATCAAAATACAAAATGTTAAGATAAAACATTATGAAAATACTTAGAGTATATTTTCAATTCTATGCATTCACTTCTTAGAGTTGAATGCTGTCATGGCTAACACATCTCCAAAGAAATTTGACCTGAGTTTTCTCTGATGTCCTCTTGTATGTCTGCCTATCAGTGATCAGACTGCAGATCACTCTGTAATGGACAACTTTATCCATAACTTCCTGCCTGTTTGGCCTTCCAGAATTTTTAGTAGATTTAAATACAGTATGCAACCACTTTTCAGGCTGTTTATGTCACTTGAATTTCATTGTTATTTAGTATACAAAATTTTTAAATATCTTATGTCCTCACATTTTAATTTGAGCTACTACTCTTGTTGCTCACATACATTTTATATCACTGCCTACTAATGTTAAATGTCTTCATTTTTCTCAAGCATCAATTTTTCAAAGGCTTAAATAAATTTAAAAGTAGCAGGGCAGACAAAATGAACTAAGGCACTTTTATGAAGTTATATACCTCAGTTTCCTTTGCAGGCAAAGAGAAAAAGCACAAGACAAGATTAATAAAGATATATCTCTATAAGTTGAATCCTACCTTTCTAGTTTGAAAATAAATTTTATGTTCTACATGTTATCTTAGCTAGATATGCCACCAAAAATTAAAACAGTTTTTATGTAAATTTTCTTCATTGTGGCTTCAATTGTTTTAGTCTAAGATGTAGGAGCCTAATGAAACAGAATGAATATTGCACTAAAATTTTACCTGTGTGGGCATTATAGTGAGACCCCCATCTAAAAAAAATTGTAAGAAGAAAAATTCACAGGGCATGGTGGTTCACACCTGTAATCCCAACTACTTGGGCGGCTGAGGCAAGAAGATAGCTTTAGGCCAGGAGTTCAAGACCAGACTGGATGACATAATGAGACCCTGTCTCTAAAAAAAATTTTTTTTTAATTTTGTAGACCAGAATTAATTCACCATAAGTAGTGTTTAAGTGATTATTATCTCCCAAAAAGAAGCGTTATAGAGACATTGGCAAAAAAAATCATAGTGTTTGTCATATGGAAATGTACAGCCTAATGGTGGAACAGGTGGCACTCAGACAAGTGAACTGGCCCCAGGGATCGGAGCAGTAAGTGCCGTGGTAGATGAAGGTGCAGCGGGAACAGAGCACATGGAGAGGAAACCAACCCAGTATGAACATCAAAGTTTTCCTAGGAACAGTTATTTTAAGTTTAGACCTGAAAACAATTATATTAAATTACCTGTAAAGTTGATTGTATATTTTACTATTTGGGAGAATATCATGAGCAGAAGCCTGGAGGCAAGAAAAAGAATTCTGGAAACTGAAGAAGGGATGATAGAAAGCAGTGGATATATTTAGGATTTTTAAGGAGGTAGAAGAAATAAGACATGCTGATTAATTGTACACACGAGCTGAGAGAAGGGAAAAAGTCAAGGATTGTACTTGGATTTCCAGCTTGGGCAAGATAAGTGGTGAGCCTTTCAGAGACTTATTTCAAAGGAAGAATTTGAGGATGTGACATGTGGGTTTGGAGCTCTGTGATAGAGCTGGGATGGAGCCGGCCATCAGAATGCTGAGCAGAAGTGTGCTGATAGCAGTAAAAGCCATGGCAGTGAAGAGAATCCCCCCAGGGAGAATATGAAGAAAAGAAAGATAAGTTAGACATTAAAGACTGAGAGAATTATATGAGGAAAGAAATCTGAAAAAGACATTTTGATAGATGGTCAGAAGAAAAGGAAAAATATTAAAATCTGGTCCTGGTTGTGCTTCTAACAAGCTGCATAAATTTGAGCTATTCCCTTACCTGCTTGGTCTCAGTTTTTGATGCTTTATAATAATAGAGATGCTCACATGCTAAATTTAGTCACTATATGGCATGTTTTTAAAGTGCATGTGATAGGCATATTTGTGTCCCCCACAAATTGTTATTTTGAAGTCTTCACCCCCAGCACCTCAGAATATAACTGTATTTGGAAATAAGGTCTTTAAAGAACTGATTAATTTAAAATGAGGTCTTTAGTGTGATCCCTAGTCCAATAGGACTGGTTTTCTTATAAGAGGAGGAAATCTGGACACACAGAGGGAAACACCACACACATGCATACAATGTGAAGACAGAGGGTTAAGACAGCTATTTACGAAGTATGGAAACAGGCCTTAAAGCCAACCCTACTGAAAACTATATGTTGAACTTCTGGCCTCCAGAACTGTGAGGAAATAAATTTCTGTTGTTTGAGCCATTCACTCAGTCTTGGTATTTGTTGTGGCAGATCTAACAAACTAATACCAAATGTGGACAAATTCTGTAACAAATACCTGAAAATGTGGATGTGGTTTTGGAATTGGGTAATGGGTAGAGGCTGTCCACTGACCTGTCCAGGGTCTCTAGCAAATAATCAGAGAGTATCTCTCTAGTCACTAGAGTATTTATTCCTTGAGAATGAGCTTATTTATCTGTACATAGTGCAATATAAAGTCTCTTTTTAGGATTTGTGCAGGTAATCCAATTTCATTTTAAAGTGGGTAATGCCACATCTTTAAGTCTAGTAGAAAATGTTTGGGTTGTTTTTTCTACTACAAATGTGAATAAGAACATTGAAATCCTTAAATAAACAAAAACAACAATTACCAAAACTATAGATTTAAGAAGACAGGCTATTTTAGAGGTTTAAATGTTTAATTATCATGTAGATATAGCTATAGAACAAATTAATGGTGGATTTTTTTATGCCTACCAAGAAGAAAAAATATAGTCATTTTCAGAAATCACCAGTTATTTTTCTGTGTAAAAACTATGGCAATATAGTCTGCTATAAAATTATGTTATCAAATTTTGACAAAGCAGAGATTTGTAGTTATGTCATTATTATGAACAATTTAACTAAACAAATATATAGCGAGAAGGAAAAATATGGATTGATGTTACCCTTGTCAACACATATAGGGGAACAAGTTGTGGATGAATAAATATCAAAATTACAAGGATAAACCTTTAGGGTACCTACAGCTTTGCTATAATGAGAGTAATATCTAGGAGTGAGACTAGAAAAGTGAGTTCAGAGAGACAGAAAGAGAAACAGACTGTGTCCTGGACGTTAAGGGAAGAATTTCATTGAGAAGGAGATAGTGAAAAATGTTCTAGAGAGCGCAGCAAGCTTGACTGAAAGCATTTTACCCCAGAAAACCTTACATATCAATTTGATCTGTCCCTTTTCATTCCCTCCTTCACTAATAAAAAACAAGTATTTCTTAAAAAAAAATACATATAGCAAATCAGGGCATTTCACTTAAATTGAGATCAGTCTCATTTATATATTCCTTGGATTCTGTATTTTATTCCTTTTTTTTTTGACCTACAAAGTCTGGTGAGTAATGGCATTAACCTCCCTCCATTGAAAGAAGAATGTTCGAGATCAATGCTCCCCCGCTGATCCCTTTTTATAACTACCATCAGCAATCCCTCTTTTTTTCTGGACTTCTACCGTCTTCACAGTCTCTAAATGCCCTACTTTTTTCCATCTTAAAAAAAAAAAAGAAAAAAAAAGGACAAATATAAAATATTTTTTTAAATCCCATTTTGACCGTTCATCTTCTTCCGAATAAGGCAGAATATAAAGTTGAGCTTTTTTTTCTTTCTTTTCTTTCTTTCTTTTTTTTTTTTTCTTTGAGACAAGATCTTACTCTGTTGCCTGAACTAGAGTGAAGTATTGTGATCATAGTCACTGCAACCTCAAACTCCTGGACTCAAACATTTGTCCTGGCTCAGCCTCTGAAGCAGCTGGGACTACAAGCGTGTGCCACCACACCCGGTTTTTTTTTTTTTTTTTTTGTAGAGACAGAGTCTTGCTATGTTGGTCAGGTTGGTCCTGAACTCCTGGCCTGATCCTCGCACCTCATCCTTCCAAAGTGCTAGTATTACAGGGGTGAGTTGCTATGCCCAGCCAAGTTTAGCTTTTAATATGGAATTCTAACAGCATAATCATGGAAAGAATTGAATCTGAAGCCACATTGCTTTGGTTTTTACTTCCAGTTTCAGCACTTGGGCTAGTTACACTTAATATTTCAATGCCTCATTTTTCTCACAATGGCCATTTCACATCTCTTATGGTGGTTGTAAATACTAAATGCGTAAATATACACAAAATTCATAGAACAGCTGCTGGCCCATAGTAGTAACTCAATTTGTGTTAGCTATTATTATTCTGACCATCATTATCTTCTGTGTTTTCTTTGCCATGCTAAAGAGATGAAATGTAGTATCTTTCCATCCACTCCCTGAAGAGAATAAAGATTAAGCCCTTTTGGATCACATGAAAAGGAAAAAAGTCTTCAATTGTTTTGGATTCTGGGTTGAGCGGACTATTGGATGAATATGTAAAAACAATTATAGAGTAAGGTTGGAAAGGCATGACATGGAAATGAGAATAATATTGAGGAGAGGGAAAAAGGTAGGAAAAAACTTATAATCAACTCAGCTTGCTTATGCACTTAAAGCCCCATGTCCCCCCAAAAAGCTCTCAGTCTTGGTCAAATTAGAACATTTGGTTATCTTAATTTCAGCCAATTTATAAAGATTACCATAAGTCAAAAACATAGCAGCATTTACTCTGGGTGAGTTCAAGGCATTTTTTTTTTTTTTTTTTGCCCCTTTTACTCTTGATCATCAATTTTCAAAATCAAAGTTCAACTCTTCAGGATATAGCTAATATGTTTTCCTTCTGAGATTATTTTCTCTGATTTCCCCAGAAGGAATTCTGATTCTTTTTGTTTATGCTTTTATAGTACTAAATTTTTACCTCCTACATGGAATGCACACACACAGACACACACACACACACACACGTACTACCTTGAATTAGACATTTGTCTGATCTCAGTTAGCTTGTAAGGAACTTATAACTAGAAACCGTGAGTCATGCTGTTATTTCACCTGCGGCATTCCACACTCTGCTTGTTGTTTAAATAATACATTCCCATTTGTGTGACAAATGAATGAATGGGTAGAAATAGAGGCATGCCAAAAATCCCTGCAATAGAGAATGGACTTTTAATTGGAGAAACAAAAGCTGTTGTATTTTTGGAAGTCACACCATCTTCTCAATTCACTAAAGGATTAATTGTTTGACTTCAATCATTATACTCAAACACTGAACTGAAATAAATCCAAGTGACACCAGAGAGAACCTGCAGGACGCTGTTTAGGAGACCAAGAAAATAATGAATATTTTTGTACAAGTGGCCGTTAGCAATTTTCTTTTTCTGCTGTTAAGAGAATGAAGTTGAATTTGTTTCTCTATTCTGACAGATTTCTATGTAAAAGATAAAAATAATATAGAAAAATAATATGTCATTGTTAATTAAATGAGAGTAATGAGTTAGGAAGAAGTGAACAAAATAAACCTAGTGGAGTTTTCAATGCTATTTTAACTTTTAGAATTTTGGTCCAGGAGGCTCAAATATGGAATGGTACTTCGATTATGAACCTATAGATAATCTTCAAAAAGTGTTACATCTATGTGTGAGGCTGATGAAAATATAGCTTTCACCCAGACACTAGGATCTATAAGTTTTCAGAATGTTTAGAGCTTTGTCCACATGAAAATTCATTTTAAATAAATGGCCCACACCCAACATGAACTCATATGATTGACAGTTGAGTCTGTATGATGTTATGTCCATTGCCCATACAATTAGGCTGAATTAATTTTGATCACAGCCATTTAATATTCACCAGTTATTTGCTGAATCTCTTTGTCCTCTTTCCTAGAAAAGACAATAATGAGAGTTGAGCTTTGCTATTCAGTCTTTCTAGGAGGATTAGAATACGTCAATGGCCTATTTTTCAGGAAAGTTTTTAGATTTCTGTAGTACAGAAACTTTTACTGAGGCCTTATCTCATAATACAATATTTTAAAGCCTGTTGTAATCTCTGGTTAGAAATGAATTCTGGAAATCTATGTTATTAGCTTGTATTTAGGGCAAAATAGTTATGTTAATCATGCATTTTAACCATTATGTGGGAAATTCCTGCAATATGGTGAGCCATGTGTAGTGGAATTCTTTGAACTTTGTTCATCAGTCTACTGAAATCTAAAGATTTAGAAACCTCCATTTGCCACTGTCACCTGAGCTATTAATATTAAGGTAGGCCAACAGTACGAGAACTTTATTTCTTAGTTCAATAAAAAAAGTTTTAATTGTTAATGTTAGTGGCTTCACAGTTAAATAATTCATAGCACAAAGGAAAACTTAAGTGACTCATAGATAAGTTGACCATGCAATTTATCACCTAAATGACCTATTCGAGATTTAGTGTATAAAATACCTTTTAATAGAAGAGAAATATTTTGAAATAAAAGACTTTATAAAATATTGTGTATCTTTTCCCTGCGTTGTGAGTATATGTACAAGTGAGAAGACAATTTTGTATTTATATTGCCACAAACAAATGAATAAAAGTGACAAAACTCTTTCCCATCCCCAAAAGACAGCCAGTCATTTTCACTTAGGAACTTTGAAAACAAAACCAAATTGCTGCACTACTTCCAAAAGAAAACTTCCATCAGGCTTTTGCTTTAAAAAATAAATCCAAGTTATGAGAAGACAGAGGCTATTCACATTGATTTGAAAGAAATATGGAGGACGAGGGCTGAGCATTGATGAAATTGTCTACCTGTGGCAGAGGTGTACATACACCACGAAGTCTTAGATGACAGGCCCTCTGAATTGATGTCAGGAGAACGAGGGTTAGGGTGGACAAATGAAGGGGAACGTGTAGGCCAGAACACTAAAAACATTCTGTGAGAGCCACTGTAAAACATTTTTCTGTTCCAACGTGGCATAGGAACAACAGAAACATTTCAAAAAGGCATGTGGGCTCAGGCAAGTGACATTCAATATGAACTCCAGACTAAATCTTCCTGACTACCTAAAACTCAGTAGAACAGGAAACTCCATAATATATGATTTTGACTGAATTTACCGGTAGTCAAATAAGCCGTGGCATGGACTCAAGATGTTGTGCTTTAGAGAAGAAATAAGGAGTGTAAGGAATGAATTTCATACCTGCTATACACCCCTCACAAAAGTGAGAAGAGAGTTTTGTAAAGCTTTTGAATCATTTTACGTATCCATATTTATGTAATTGACGCATTCCTACCTTATCCAGCTTGAGACTTCCTACTCTAACGGTAAAATCAATTTCAATATCAATATCTAAAAGTCACAAGCTAATGTGAATGCTCTTACCATAACTCAGTGATCAGATCCTAAACCACTACTTTTCTCTGTCCTCAGATGACAAGCTGCTGACCTTGATTTAAATAATTTAGCCTTGGAAGAGATTATGATACCCTAGGACTTGGAATCTGGATAGCACAACTAGCATACTACAAGCAAAATCACAGCTGTTGTAGTTGCGTCTGATGCCAGGGGTTACTTATCTCCAAGTATCAGGGAGCAAGTGGAACAGATGGTCCGATATATCTCCAACTAAAACTTTTAGAGGCAACTGTTAAATTTTGCTTATGGGCATCAGAAATGAGATACCTTAGTTGAAGTTGAAAAAAGTTTTATTTTATTCTCAGCATTTAAACAAAAAGTGAAAACTCTTTTACTTAAAAACCTTTGAAAGACTTAGACCATGCTTATGTAATCCTATGAGAACTACCAAGTACAAATGTCCTTGTATGAGAATATTATTGTGAATCATTACTTTATTGACCACAACAATGAAAAAAGTAAAACCATGCCTGCTTCCTGTATGCATAGACCTTGAAATTTCATGTTTCACCCCTTTTTCACTGACCTTTTTATGGAGTTTCGTGACTGAGTAGGCAGTCTCTTTCAGTTCTGCGTGTCTCTCAGGAGCGTCTTCCACCTGGAATCCATGGTATGCATCACTAATATTATTGTACCACTGAGGCTTCAACTATTTAACAACATGAGTTATTTGAGAAGATAATTATCAAAAAAAGTACTCTAAAGTGTTATTAAAAAAAAGAAAACAAAAAGGAAGGCTTACAATTAGAATCAGCATTTATTTACCCATTTATTGATACTATAGATATTTTTAGAATCCCTACTGTATGTCAGTCACTGGGATACAAACTTTAGGGTTGTGTGTATGTGTGCATGACTGCATGCATATATTTTTTATAAACTTTAATGGTGGTTATATTTTATGCCAATATAAGTGTCAATTGTTAGTCTATTTGTTAATTACTGTCAGTTTACAATAGATATATAGTTTTTATTACAGAAATAGAGCATTAAATAGGACTAAACAGGAATCTTAGCAACACAAAAGATAAAACCTGACTATATTTCTACACTTATTTTTTCATGATGTTTGTAGGAGATATCTGTTGTTTCTATATTCTTCTTTCTTCTACCTTAGGTTGCGGTACAGCATATCATTTTAGAATAAGAGCCAAACCAAAAGAATATGGAACAGGTAATATTTCCTGCTACTGTTTGGAGTGTTTGGGATCCTAATGCTAAGTGCATAAATCTTATTTTTCTAAGTTTGATAACAGTCATTAATTTTTTCTTTAAATTTTTCATTATAGAGAGCAAAATACTTTTTGAAATTGTGATCAAAATAAAAAAGGATAACATTTCTCTGAAATTATTTTTCTAAGATATTTGTGATAATATATGAATAAAAAAAAGTTGAAACCAAATCCAGAAATTAGAATAGTATGAATTTTATTACATGTCTCAGAAAAATAACCTAGACAAATCAGTTATTTTGTTCCAAACAAAATAGAATACAATGATTATCATCTAAAAACTTTATTAGATTATTATTTTTGTAGGAATTAAAACTGTTTATTTCAATAAACTGAACTAGTTTCTTTCTGAAGTTTGTCTTCTCTCACTTCCTGACATTGCAGACATTTAGAAATGCAATCCAGCAGTCTGCAGAGGACTATAAAAATAAACAAGTGCCAGAATAGCAATGGGATATGAAACAATAGAAGCAGTCATTCTGGAATAAAAACACTTTATTTTGTTTAGAAATTATTGGAAGGTTATCTCTGTCTCTCTCCCTCTCTTTATCTATTATTCTATATTTTTAAAGAAGGTATAGTAAAAAAGAATGAAACATGTCAGGGTAAGAGGCAGTCTCAGCACATCAAATGCTGCAGGCCAGAATACAGCAAAATAATCTCTAACAGCAGGTCAAGAACTTAGAAAACCTTGAAGTGAATGAGAAATATTGTTCGAGGAAGAAGGTAGCGTTCTATAGCTATTCAAGGGATATATCAAAAAAGTGTAAAAATATACATTAGAATGGGTCAGTTATTCTTAGATCAAAAGGCATGAGATAAAGAAATGATCAGAGAACAAAATATAGAAACTTAAGTGGCTTGGAAGTAGGAAGAGAAAAGTCATGAGCATTTATCAATGAAACATGATCACAATACCTTTGAGATAATGGATTTGGGGAAAAAGATCCTTGCAAATAAGTGATCATTCTGATTATAGTTAAACAAAATGATTCCTTATTTTACTGCTTAGGCCTCAGACTTCTAACCTACACCCCTGTTCTGACTGTGTGTATGTGTGTGTGTCTAAATGTGTGTAGTGTCATGTGATTCCATCCCCTTTAAGTGGCTGATTACATCAGGTATGGGTCTGTAATACAAGCAAAAGCAATTTACAGCCAGGCAGCAGCCTTTAAATATTCTGGTGTTTATGTCCTGTTCAATAACAATAGCAGGAACAAAATGAAACAATTGCAGAAGACAAAAAGACATTTGACCAAAAGATAGACAAATGGACTCATAATTTAGTAGTGGGGGCATAAGAACACACAGAGAAAGAAGACAAATTATAGAAGCCATGATTAAGCAAAAGGTATATCAAAGGAGAAGTCATAAGGTAGAGGGGGAATTACAGAGAAATTATATTATTTGTGAGTGCAGTAGCAGTGCACTGGAGACAGCCAGCGAGGTCTGTACCGAGGGGCAGTCTACTGGCCTTCCTGTCAAGTCACTAATGCATCCCTCAGGCTACTGGAGCACTGTGTGTCCCAGGCAGTATTCTTTTCTGTGAGGCCTGGCGCCACTGTTTCTAATGTCGTTACTTTCTCTTGCATCTTCTAAATACTTTCTCTCATCTGAGGTGAACTTTGCCACCTGACAAAGTCTAACAAATGAGGAAAATGTGGTGGTGTTCTGTAATAGATGGAACTGTAGGAAAGAAAATGAGCCTGCGTATGATAATAAAAGGAACTTATTTTAAATTACCAATGGTTAAATAAGGATAATGATAATATAATTAAACAAAAATGTCTTAAACAAGAATGGAAAAACAAGAACTACATGTACTCACCATCAAATTGGTATTAACTGATCAACACTTATGTGCACATTTAGTAACATTCACTGGGTGTCAGGCAGATGGGATGGGGGAGAAGGGGGGGATATAGTCACACCTAATGGGTGCGGTGAGCACTATCTGGGGGATGGACACACTTGAAGCTCTGACTCTGGCGGGGCAAGGACAATATATGTAACCTAAACATTTGTACCCCTGTAATATGCTGAAATGAAAAAATAAAATGAGTAAAAAATTCACTTTATAATGATCTACAAAGATAAAATAAAATAAAATCTCTTCACACACAAAAAAGAATAAACCTAACAAAAGGCATACAATCTATAAAGAAACTTATAAAACTTTGATAAAAAGACATTTAGGAAGTTCTAAATAAACGGAAAAATATTTATTAGTAGGGACAACATATACCAATCATGCTAATTCTTCTTAAATTAATAAATAGATTCAATGTAATTATTATCAAATTTTTACAGGCTTTCTCATGTATACTTAGAAGTGGTTTCTAAAATATATATGAAATAACAAAATATTGAGAGTAGCCAACACTCTTAAAAGGGATGAACAGCTCAGTAGATTTTCTATCAGACAAATGGTCACATTGAAATTGCGGAAAATGTGTAAAAATGTCCAATCAGCATTATTTTAATAGTACAAAGATAAATTGATATCCACTTATTCATTTCCCAATTCCCAAAGAGACATATTAACTAATGCCTATGTCTGACAATATCTAGCTCTTCTACTACTCCCGCGGATTCTTGTTAATCAAGTATCATTTTACTGTGTTGGATAATAAGGCTTCTAGGGTGCCTTATGAACCTTTATTGTGTCTGTATTTTCATAGTTTTATATACATAGTCACATATTAATTCCTTTCCTGATATCATCGCCTCTCTGGATGAAACTACCTGTTCTTTCTAGCATGTCCCCGTAGCAGATTCCTGCCATATGAAATCTGTAATATTTTGTTACCAGGTATTTGGGGCTGTTTAGAAAGGAGAGGTTGTGTAGTGTGGATAGCCCTTGCTGTGTTTCAAAAAGCTAGCTGTACTGCCTCAAGTTCCTCTTTATTTATAAATTAAATGTAAGGCAGAGGTCAATAGTGTTATAAAGTGTCACATGGATGCAATGCAGATGTTCTGGGACCGACATGTTGAATGAGAACATAAAGTAGAGGTGGAACAAAATGCAAACTTGAGTATGATTTTCAGGGATCTGTGGTTAGGATAGGAGTGACTTTTTCACTTTGGCCATCACTGTGAGGACTCTGATACCCTGAACATCAGAGCCAGGTAACTGAGAAGTGGGCACAGGGGCAAATGTGCAGAATAAACCAAGGAAGTTCTCAGTACAGTAAGGTATATAGACAGTTCATTTGGGCAGGCAAGCCTCATAATTGATGATAAATAGAGTGATCCTTAGGGTAGGGAACAGATGGAAGTTTAAGAAACTGTGGTTTCTTCCTGTCCATTATCATAAAAGTGTACTTTTAAAAAATGCAGCAAACAACTTACAAGGTGTTTAAACAGCAGGTTTAAATGTCTTTACTCTTAGCCTGAGTACATATACAGACAACGGAAACAAATATTGCTTCTTACCTCCTGGTAGCCATAGAAAAAAAACTTTAAAATTCACGAGTAATATCACAAAATTGTATAGGAGAATTTCAGCAAGAACATGACTATTTAGAAATATGTTCCAGAAGATAAAAAATTAAAATGATCTGACCATAATTTCAAAAATACATCTATTACTGGTAAAATTTGACTGAGTTCAGTAATGTCACCCTGCAGATATTCTTTAGCAATGGAGAGTAAGTTAGCCAAACACAGTAGAGACATTTTTATATACATGGAGAGAAGTATAATAACTGTCTAGTGATCTCAATTACATCAAGATTTTTATTGTGTATTGTTCTGCTTTTGTGGACACAAGATTAATAGTTTATCCAATCCATTTGATCATTACTTATGCTAAAGTATTACTTTATTCTGTCCTAAATATTTGAAAATGTCTCATTATAGCTAAATAGATATGCTAATGAGTCTGTAGGAATTTCAAGTAATTACAGATTTTTAATTACCTAGAAGAATTTCATGTGTTACATTTAAAATTTTATTTATTTATTCTGAAGTTCACCTCGATTCCAAAAAATGGACTTTCTTCTTAAGTAATGGATTTAGTATTTATGATAGTAAATGAATAATGGTAATTGTTTAAGCCAGGTGTTGTAGAAAGATATTGGAAATTAATCTAAGAAAGAGCTCTACCAAGATCTATATATGCCTCAAGGTTCAATTTCAGATTGCTCTATTTCTTCCTGGCTTCCTGTTTGGTAGAGTCTAAAATTTGTGCCAAATTCCCAGAGATGTACCTTTAATGATGATTTTAAAAAGCAAGATGATTTTAGTTTCTCCTTTAGCGCATATGTAATCTTCAAATTAGTTTAACAAAGTCCTTATTATATAGTATTTTGAGCTTTCTTTTTTGGTTTTTACCAACAGTATTGATATTGTCGATTATCAATTGTTTCCAGTTTCTATCAACCCTATTCTTACTTTTTATATTTTATAAGACTAAAATAATTGAAAACTAATAATTGTTTTGATCTATTATTTACTAATTGCTACTTGTCTTATTTGGGAATGGAACATTTTTCAAATTATTTTAAGATTCTGAGTCTCATCAATTTTTCACCATTTTATTTACATATATCATTTCACAATAATATTTTCTGTTTTGAAAAGTGCATATTAAAAATTATTTTCTGAGATGCATGCATCAGTTCTGGGGCTGTTAATCATGAAGTTATTACAATACTCACATTGTTTCTAAAGGACCCTGCAAACTCTTTCTCATTGTACCTTTGGAAGTAAAACTTACTGGCTTCCTTCTGTAAAGACTTTAATAAGTATTTTAATTTTTAACAGGCACTATGTTAGATTTTACTTATTGAAACTTACTTTTTAGAATTAATCTTATGGGGTTTTCCTAATTGTTTTCCATTGATTTATTTAAAATTTTTCTGAGATTTCAATAAATATTAAGGCCTATCAGCACAATTAACTACAAGGGTTTTTTAATGGCGTGTTTATTTTATTTTTCCATAGGAATCTTTGGGAATTATAATTTGAATATTAACTCAATATGTAATATCAACAATCGTGATATAAAATTTATTTTCTACCTTAATATCCTTCTACCTCACCATCCACAAACTCCATCTTTGACTGAATCCATTCATGGGTTTAGTTCTATGAAGTGTTGTTTAAAAGGGAAATTAGAATTGTGTGGTTCACTGTCATTAGCCCAGCTAGATCTGTGTCCACATTTCTACCTGGCAATCTACCCGGTTGTTTCCTGTCAGATCATCCTCTTAATTAATTAATTACTTAATCAGTAATTATCCTAAACTTCCACCTTCTCTTCAAGCTTCCAATTCTTCAAACTCTGTCCCAGTCAAACATCACTTTTCTCTCACTTCACACAACCAACCAGGGTGATCAGTGATCAGAGGGAATCTCCCTCAGTATTCTGCCTACCCTGAAACTTAATGTATTTTGATTGGTACCTGCTATTACTTCAATTTCAGGGAAACAGTGACTTTCTTCCCATTCTATGCTAACACTTCCTCCTGTGCGCACAGTATCATCCCTCCTGACACATCTCTTATTTTAAAACCATCCACTTCTCTTCTCCCAGCTCTTTCCCCTCAGCACATAAACTTTAGACCAATGGTTCTCTACTTGGAAATAATTTTAAGAAAAAGAGGGTATTTAAGAATATACTGTAACCTAGGCATTGAAAGTCCAAATGACTGACATGTATATTTTGCCTTCTGTCTTGAAATTAAAAAGGAATAGAACAAAACAAAATAAATTCATATAGCTAAACGATCAGGAAGATGATCAGCAAAGGTTGAGAGATTGCAGAAAATCTATGGAAGAGAGAATGTTGATGGGACATGATGAAAGATTAAATGGGCTTAGAAACTTGCAGCTTAAACTACATTATGAAGGATCTGCAGTGGAGGGAAGGATTCAATGTCCCCACTGAAAATCCCAGGAGCTCTGAGCTCAGAGGCAATGCCACTCCCTAGTGGCAGGTGGGACTCTAAACAGGATTACCTGGAGGTCTGTGTAAAACTCTAGTTTATTAGTCAGTACACCCCTCCATTGTTAACTCAGAAAGTGCCAAGAGTTTAACAATTAGCACTTGGGATGCGAGGAGGCAGCAACTGTGGTCTCTCCTCAAAAGAAGTTGAATCAAATGGGTTCTTAGCTAGAGGACCAGTTTCTACCCCCTTGCCTTCTCTCTCCTGAACTACAGAGCTCTCCTCGGAGAGAGATCAAATGTAGAAAATAACAAACCAGTAAGGTGCAGTGGCTCACGCCTGTAATCCTAACATTCTAGGAGGCTGAGGGGGGAGGATCACTTGAGGTCAGGAATTAGAGATCAGCCTGAGCAAGAATGAGGCCCCATCTCAACTTCAACTTGAGTGGTAATATATTTTGGAAAATCAGCTCACTATAAATTGTGACTGTAAACATTATACTGTAAATGCTTTGTAGTTTTTCCCCAATTAAAAAAAAAAAAGAAAAAAAATGTTTGGAGGGAAGAACCCAATAACTTCTTTCCAATCATTTTCCCTTGAAGTATTTTCAGCCACCTTGTCAAAATAAAATATATTTTGTACCTATAGGTTTAATAAAAAAAATAATAAATGAAAAAAAAAATAGCCAGGCATGGTGGTGTGCCACCTGTAGTCCTAGTTACTCAGGAGGCTGAGGCGGGAGAATCACTTGAGCCCACCCTGAGGTTGTGGTGAGCTATGATCACATGACTGCACTCTAGCCAGGGCAACAGAGCAAAGCTCTGTCTCAGAAAACAAAAAACAAAAAACACTAACAAACAAACCAATAACAACAATCATTAACACAGCAACAGGAAAAAACCTATAACCACCACCCAGTTCTTCTTTCTGAAATTTAAACCACACCACCACAAATCACTGGATGTAGTGCAGATCAGTAACACAAAAGATAATGGTCACCGAAAACCAACTGATCATGGAGAAAATCAATATTTGGGGAATATAGGTGATGATTATCCAAAAAGAGATGTGGGAGTATAATGCAATATGCAGTGTGGAACTATGGCAACTATAAAAAAGAAACAGCAATGAAATAACAAAGAGAATTCAGATTTAAACATAAGAGAACTAATATTGAAAATAAAAATTAAAGGGCTAGAAAATGAGTTAAATAGGCATCTCAGTATGTAGAATAGATGAAAAAGAAAACTGCAAGATGGGTTTTTAAAAAATAGCAGAAATTTACGTGTTTAAGGAGACTAATGTTGGATTAATAGAAATCATTAAAAAACAGGACCAAAGACCTCACCATTGTACAATATATCCATATAACAAAATTGCACTCATAATCCCCAAATATAGTGAAATTTAAAAAATAAAAGGCACAAAAAGACAGAAATACTCACTTTTAGGTGATACCAGGTGATGTGTCACATCAGACTCATAGAGAAAAAGTATGACCCTAGAATAAAATTTGGCCAGGTGGTGAATATTTATATCCTTTTATAGTAGTGTTCTTACAAATGTTACTTATTGGTTTTTAACTTATAGATTTAAATTATTGTAAAAGCATATATAATGAAACAGAAAATAGAAATAAGATACTGACAGAAGATGGAGCAAAAAAGAAAAAAAGATGAAGGAAAGAGATGATTCTGTCCTTATAGTTAGCCGGGTGCGGTGGCTCACGCCTGTAATCCTAGCACTCTGGGAGGCCGAGGTGGGAGGATGGCTCAAGGTAAGGAGTTCAAAACCAGCCTGAGCAAGAGCAAGACCCCATCTCTACTAAAAATAGAAAGAAATTAATTGTCCAGCTGAAAATATATAGAAAAAATTAGCCGAACATGGTGGTGCATGCCTGTAGTCCCTGCTACTTGGGAGGCTGAGGCAGGAGGATCACCTGAGCCCAGGAGTTTGAGGTTGCTGTGAGCTAGGCTGATGCCACAGCACTCTAGCCTGGGCAGCAGAGTGAGACTCTGTCTCAAAAAAAAAAAATATATGAGCAGTTGAACATAAGTAGAACACTAGAAAACACTAGAAGTTTGAGAAGAGAACATGAAATTTTTAAAATAATTAATAAAAATATCAAAATAATCATCTAATCTCTGTAGAGTGGGGAGAGGTCTAATGTAAGGGAACTAAGCCTTCATAGAAAGACTAAAGTCACATTTTTACAAATCAACAGAGTTGAATAATATATTACTGAGAGTTTTAGATATAACTACCAAAAATATTAACAGCTAAAAGAAAAAGTCTTTAGAAAGTAAGAATAGGATTGATGAAGGGTAGAGTATCTTATTGTTCTATATCCTGAGCTTCTCTGTACTCTCTGATTAGTTATTATGTGCATGAATTCCCTCTGATAATAAAAAATTCAAAAATATTGAAGATTTTAGCAAGGATTTCTAAGTTATATAAATAGCTTCTTTCCTAAACTCTTCATTTTTGGTAGTCATTCTCTCTCCAATTTGTTTCCATGTGTTTTTAATTCTTACAACACTATCTACTTTAACATTCTACCAATATCATTTGCTAGTTGTAAAAATACCTTCTTAGTTTCTTTATTGTATTTATGTCTTTGCAAGGTGCAAATGACACTTTCATAATTTTCCAAATACAGTGCAATATAAAATAAATCGTCACTGAACTAAGTAGTTGCTGGTGAAGTATATCATATTCTAAAACTTTACAACAAAATTTGAACAGTATCCTTGTGATATATTATTTGGATTTTTTAAAAATGGTTACTCAAATGAATAAGATTTTAATATGGCATAATTATATCTTTAATAAACCTTTAGATGCACTTTTTAAATTATATTTTAAAAATCATGTAAAATAGCATGGTTATGGCAAGAAATTATTAGTAATATTTCATTATCAGATTTACTCTGTTTTATGGAAATCAATGGAAAAAAATTATAACACCTGTCATCTTAGTGAGCACTAGTGCCATTAATTTAAGTTCTTTGCTTTAGACTATGTTTTTAGCTACTATATTTTTATATTGATCTTTTATTACATAAATGATGTATATTAGGCATTAATGTAGAAAGGTATTTTTAGGAAAACTTTAAATATTTAGTTAAGCCTGTAAGTTGAGTCATAAAAATGAAAAGTGGGAGCATATTAATTTTAGGTGGAAGTATTTGGCATTTGACCCAACAGCTGCACTTACCTACTTTTAAGTTGATGTTCCTGCCAGTAAGAAGGCATAATGGACACTGTTGGTTGCTCAAGCTACAACAAATCTCTGCTTCTTCTCCTTTTTACAGAATTCTATTTTAATATTTTTTCTCTTCACCCACCCACCCTAATGTCAACTCTATAGAGTCATCCTGATTAGTAAGCTAAGGCCTGACATCCTCTTGGTAATAGGGGTGAAATGTCCAGATTAAGAGAAATTAGGGAAAAATTGATAGTTCACTGTTAGAGTCAAAATTTCCTCTCTTGCTCAATATGAACAGGAAAGCTTAGAGTCTCCATTGCCCCTGGCAGACATCTTGTGACAGTAGTAAACTAGCTTGAGGATGAGGTAGACTTCATTAGTGTGGACAGAAAGGGTGTGATTGACAAAGAAGACTCATAACAAGGCCAAAACTAGAGTGAGGTGAGTGAGGCCTCTAACGCGGAAAATTTTAGCAGGTACATGCTCTGCACTTGCGCCCTGGCTCACAAGACCTGAACGATGCTTACAAATGTACACTTTATTTCAGGAACATGATACAGTAGAGCAACAGTATCGAAGACAGGATATGAATCACAGCCAAAGGCTCTCTCAAAGCAAGGGGTCAGGAGACACCAGGTTCACACTCCAGTTTCCCCTCTGTAAAGACCTGCTTCCTATCTCGGATCAGGAACCACCAGACATGTATATGGAACCTCCTCAGAACTAGGATGCCCAAAATAGAGACTCAGCCAGGGTTTCTTGTACTCTGCTGATTACCTAAGCATATTTTTGCTACATAACTAGTCTGACTCGGGAGTCCTCTGGGAGTCTCTGGGCACATCATCAGTCTCAAGACCAGGTGCGTATCATCAATCTCACTGTTAACTCTAAATGATGCTAACAAGCTGCACACATTGCCTGAAACTCTTCAGACTCATGGTTACAAATCTACACTATTAATCAGTGTGTTTCATATACTGACCAGAGTTCAGTGCCACAAAAGTACAATTTTTATTTCAGTAAAACAACTCAGACCGATCCCAGGCTTGCTGGAATGTCACTGACTCTAGAGAAACATATACCTGATTCTTTGGTGACATCACTAAGCTGCTAAATAACCATCTCTGGAGCCACTTCTCCCTCTGTTAGTCTTGTTAAAAGAGACAATAGATTAGTGTTTAAACCGATTGATTTAAAGTTTCTATTTTTGCAGCAAAAATCATCCTAGCTTATAGAAAGGGGGAATGCATGTTTATCTGCTGCTTAGAAACAAACAAACAAATGAAAATGGGTAAATACAGCAAAGTATTAACCAACAGAAAAGGCTTTTCTGACTGACTCATGGTTTGCGAAACACTTTTCTTTGTAATTCTTTTATCTAGGAGAAATCTTTTTTTCAGAGGCAGATAGATGCACTTCCGAAACAATCCTATCATATGTAAAATGCATAGTATTATGAATTATTTGGTTCCGTGGTATCATTGCTTAATATGAATAGGTTGATGATCTTAAGCCTTTTATATCTACTTATTTCTCTTTTTCATATTCCTATTTTGATAATAGTTCATCGCATCTAGTTTCACCTTTGCTAATTTCATAATTGCCTAGTCAACTTTATTTTTTTCCTGTAGAAATTGATTATTAAACAATAGCTTAAAAAGTTCTTTGCATTCAGCAGAGGTTTACACAGTGGCATCTGTACCTTTAAGTCACAATTTGTTTGAAGAACTACATATTCATACACTTGTAACTTCCCCTGAAATCAAACTGTCCTTTGTCCTCCAGGCAATCAGACCAATGAAAAAAATTAAATATTTTTTCCTATTTTGCCATAACTGAATCTTTCACACTTGTGACTTCTTCTGATATAAAATATTTCAAACTTTGTTGTAAACGAAAACAAACAGAAAGAATTTAAAGACGGAAATTACCTACTCAAATTCTAGAAAAAATATTTCATGAGAAGGCTATTTGGTAAGCTGCTCAGTGGCTGCCTGCTAGAATTGCACTGCTGGTCAAAAGCACCTGTGCATGTGACACAGCAAGCTTGGTAATGACACCACTGTCAGGGAATTTTAATTTCCCCTTGTGATAGTGGTTTTGGAGGCAATAAAAAAAGGCTCTGTCAAAATCCTTTTAATGGATCAAGAGCACAAGATAATATATAGATATTGAGAAAATGTTGCCACTAAATCCAGAGTAGGTTAAAAAAAAAAAAGCAGTATATTTTACTGCCTTATAAATTTTAAACTTGCATAACTTATTCCAAAATTTTGGCCCCGAATAAATGCCATGAATTAAGTTTTATTTGGAATTGTTGGCTATCAAGTTGACTCTATGTGATTGTTATAAACTGACCCAATGTTTCTTTTAAAACCCCCAAATGTACATAAAATAGAGATATTTGAAAAAAATCCACAAAATGAGTTAATATATAAAAGCAATGTATAGGACAATATATTATTTAAGTTTTCAAATCATAGCTAGAATTGAGGTGTAATTTCAATATTGGTCTAATTTGATATCTAATTTTAATACTACACATTTTGTACTTCTTATTTAAATATTGAAGCTTGAATTTTATTGTCTTTAATGATGATATTCATATATGACATCTACAAAATTCTTACTATCTTCTTTGTTCTAAAAAGTGGTGACACATGATAGTGGATTCCTTTTAAGTAGGGAAATAAAAAAGTAAAGACTCTTAAGTCATGCTGAAAATAAAAATGGGCAAAAATTTATTTGCTTTGATCCTGGCATCATAAAATATAGTACTAAATTAAACCACAAAAGCTGGTTTGGAGCCTCACCTTTCCAGTGATCACGTGACCTTGAGCAAACTATGTTACTTCCCTAAAATTCAGATTTTTTATATTTCCAAAGAATGGAATAAACCATGTATCTATTACATATTTCAGACTTTAAGTCTTAGCTTGTATTATTTATGAATTGCTGAGATTATCTACTGTGCAATGGTTGTTACCATCAAAGTATACTCATGACTAGAATCACTTTATAAAAACCAGTTTCTCAGTTATCCTTTTAGATGTATATCAAATGCTATTGAATTTATTCTGGCCATACAAGCCTAACATCTTTATCCATCATTTAGCTACCACAACAGAGGCTGTTCCTAATACTCCTGCTAGTGCTGCCTCAACACTGATACTGATGTTTCTGCAATTATCTGATTCTGTCTTAATGTCCTTATCTCATGAGGAATAATTCAGAATTTTATTTTCAATTGGTGTCTGTGATAGGAGGTGCACAGTGGTAATGCCCCTCCTGCCAAGCTCCACGCCCACTGGTGGAAGAATAATTCTCCACAGGGATACCATATAGCTCTTGTAAAGGAGTCATATACTGAGTGGCCAAAACCCGATTAACATCCCCTCAGGAAATTATTCTGTTCTGGTGAATGTTAAGGTGCTATAATCTTAAAATGAATGCATAGATTTCTGTTGCTGTTGTTTTGTGATGCTTAAATTGAAAATGTCTTGAATGTATTATTTCATGTTCTAAACGCTTGACCTAGAATTCCATATGTCTAACCTGTGACTCCACCATAGTACAGTGGCTCTCAGTGCAACGAGGAAGACTAGTACAAAAAAAGAAACTACAAAATGCTATGGAAACATAAAAGAGGGAGGTGGTACTCTCTGCTTTGGCAACTTTGGGAAGTTGTCCTAGAGGAAAACATTGGAATAAGAATTTTGATGAATTTTAGCAATTCAGCAATTGAGTAAGAATCAGGTAGAACATTCACAGGCAGTGGGGACAGCATGTGAAATACAGTGTGGAAGCTATAAAAGGAGAAAGGAGGAGAAGTGTTTAAGAGGTTAAGAAAAGTATTAGACCATGATGGGGCTTTTTATGCATGCCAAGGAAATAGCACTTTATCTTTTAAGCCATGGAAGGTCATGGAACATTTTTTAAATGAAAGAAAATATGATCAGTTTTGCATTTCTGAAAGAACATACCAATATACACCAATAGAATTATTCACAATGCTCAGGACATAACTTAAACCTTTCATATAAGGGATAAAAATCAAGTTGTAGACATCTTATGAACCAAAAAAATGATACAAAAATGAACAAGTGTATATTTACTCAGCAGAATTTGGTTCATGTAGTTATATAGTTGATTCTCATTATCCGTTACATTCTACAAAGTAGCTGTGAACGTAGAATTAGTGAATCTTTGGCTCCTAGAGAAAATACAAGGTTAAGTTCCTGTGAGCCTCTAGTCACAATATGTTTGTCAACTGATCAATTATAATAATAACCTTGTTTTATATGTGTTTCTGTTTGAAGACATCTTATTTAGTCTGTATTGTTGATCGTTAACATTGAACTCAAGCACTACAACTCATTCCTGAGCAAAGCTTATCCAACACTCACACTTTCTCTGTAAGGAACATAACAGCCTTCCCATGCTTAGAAACACTAGACAGCACTTCAGCACTACACTTAAGGGTTATTTTAAATAGTGAAATTACCAACAAAAAGTACAAAAATGTGACACTAAATAGATTGAAAAAAGGACATTTGTTTACAGTATGAGAGCCGGAAAAAGAAAACAGATTTTTGCCTTGTACGACCTCAGCTGGGGACATATGCATTGTTGCACTGCACATGTCCCTGAACAACTGCCAAAGTCCTGTGAGTATTGATTCGGAGATTATAAATAAACTTTGGCAAGTAGACAAATTCAAAAATACGAAATCTGTGAATGAGAATTGACTGTATATTTATAATTGCTAATTTTAAATAGACTCTATTTAAGAAAGAATTGTTTGATTTTGATAGGCAAACTATTAAAAAACATTCATAGAATACTTGCTAGGCCAAAACTACTGTGATAAGTCTGCTAGCTTCCAAAATCTAATGTAGGAAATATTTTGTTTGCATAGTATTCACTCATAGGGAAAATATTTCTGATATAAATAATATATTGAAAAAAATTAGGGATGGATTTTCACTTTGAAACATTGAAAACTTTATATATTCGGCATTCATATTCAATTATATGCAGTAAGATTTTGCCCTACATTAAATTCTTTTGAAATTTTTGTTATATGTGGTATTTAAAATAGATAGGAGAATTGCCACTGAGCAATCGCTTTATATTTCTGAAGTTGAACAAAAAAGAGAGAGCAATGAATTAAAGTTCTGAGTCAAGGTTTAAATGTATGTCACTCAGTGATAAATTGATTAGTTAAATTGATTCTCAGAAGAAGAGTAAGTGGAAAGTGAACAATAAGTCTCATGAATTATGTCCCAATCTCTTTTCTCTTGCAAGGCTTCTTACTAATGTTAATCTATGAAGCAATGGTTTAACTGAAATATGCATCTCACTTTGCCAGCCAAGAAGTCAAAACAGGAGCACTAATGATACATATTATATATCCATTAGTAGCAATTAAATAGTGTTCCTAACTAGGGTACTTGTCTCTAAAATGCTATAAAATACTAATCATTTTGTTTAACTGTCAAAAATATTTACATTTATTGAAGTAATTGTTTAACTTTGTAAAATTCAACTTAAATTTCGGAAACCACATAATTCATTTACACAAATGATAAGGATATAACAGTTTCTTATAAACAATTAACTATGTTCCTTCATGTGTTCATTTATAACCTTATTCATTTATCTAATAATGATGTAAGTCCTCTTGTGAAAGTAATTTATAAGTGCTGAAAAGTAAAGAATTGAGAAAATATGAACAATGCATATTTATAGTGTAAGACTATTTCTTTGATTGAACTTTGTGTTCAGCTTTAAATTTTAGGTCCAAAAATGGAAACATAAAAGTTTATCACTTTTATTACTGTAAAGGAGTAAACATCCTGGGTTTTGAATGGATATAAATATCTTCCTGGAAGTAAATCCATAAAAACATTTCTCAATTGGGTTTTTATATAGAAATCACCAAGTATTCTCAATAAAGCATTTATTTACTTATTTGATAAACTACAAAAATAAATTCAATATATGTATTTGGTATGATAAACCTTGAAAAAAGAAAGGAAAATAGAACAGAAAGTGCAAATATCAAGTTTGCCTTCATTTTTGTGTTTTGGGAAGAGTGATTTGATTCATCACTCTTCCCAAAACACAAACTTCTATTCCTCCCACTCTCTTGTGTTTTCAGACCCAAAATTTTCTCTTCTATTCTCATCAGAAAAACCAATTCATAGACTCTCTTACTTTGTTCCTACCTAATGGCATCCCTACTGTTTTCATCTTCTGAAGCTGCATTCAGATTTTAGAAGTTTTATGCCTTTATAAGGGCCCTTTTAAAGAAAAAAAAGAGTATAAAATTATAAATCACAAATACAAAATTGCTGGGGTTCCTTGCAAGGCACTGGAAGTAGCGTGTACAAGAGAAGGGTCCTGAAACTTAAGCTTCATTAGCTTTAAATCAGCCTCTGCGTATCCCTTTTCCTCTCAAATTTGAATTGGAAGTCATCAACCACATTTTTATGGAATCTGACTCTCCATTTCCTTAGGCTCCATCTCCAGATAATTACTCCAACGTGTTCAAAATCATGTGACCTTGAATATTGCCACTACTATAGATTTATGAACAATAATCTGATCTACATTCTCAATCCCGGCTGGGAGTTTTATAATATTACCTTAGTTAGCTCTTTCCTAATCTTCATGGAGGTCATTTCAAACCTCTAATCTTCCCCCTTTTTGTATCACGCTTGGCAGAAAATCTTGCCTCTTCTCTACAGGGGGAAAAAAGCTTTAAGAAATCTCTTAAATCTACTTACATAGTTGCATATACACCAATCCATTTTCCCTTCTCATTACAATTTAGTTGATCTAACTTCATCAGTGCTTTGGCTCACTCTCTCTTCTGCCTTTTTAGAGACTTCACCCTTAATTATCTCTCTCCTTCCCTGTATCTTCAACTTCTTTTTCTTTTCTGGCTCCTTTCCATTTTCTCCAGGCATGGACCTGTCTGTATTCTGCCTTTTAAGGACGATTTTCATTGGCTTCTTAGACTATCTTCATTTTTTCTCTCTTTTCATGAGCTTACTACTTGGCTTTAGCTTTGAAGTATTTTTGCCATTAAATGTAATGAATACTTCTATTTGTATGTTATTTACATTTCTTGAACTCTAATCTTTTTATTTAATGTCTCTCTGTCTTTTTCTAGCTTCTGTCCTCTTACCACTTTGTCTGCTCCCTTGAGCCAAATTCAGAATCATTAAAGAGAGGAGAATATGCATTTGTGTGTATTTATATTTATAAAACATATCTTATTGAGATGCTTATGTGAAAAAAACCTAACTATTACGGTAAAAGATTCTTCTTAACATATATTCCCTGCAGGAAAATAAAAGCTAACACTATTTTAGTTAGTTCTAAGAGTCTATAAAGTTATTATTTTAGGAAAAGAAACAATGAATACTGAAATAAAACATGTAGCTATTCATGCTAAATTTGACAGAAGTCCAAGAGGTAGTTTAAAGGGAGGTGATGTCAGCAAGATGGCAATGCAAGAGATCCCAGATTCACCTCCCCCACTACAAATGATTAGACAACTATTCACACAAAAATCTCAGGCACATGAGTTTCTCCCAAAAGGAAAAGGAGAACAGGGTGAACAACCAGTTTCACCAGCCTTTCAAGGCACTACCTGAAGGACCTGCATCAGACTTACAGCACACATCTCTCTGGGGAGACCATGATAGCTGAAATGCCTGGAGATGGCTAGGAACAAAGAAGGACAGGTGCTAACAATGTCAGGTGCCACTGCAGTCACCAGTGGCCTGCTCTGCAGAAAACCCCAGCAACCTTCAATGTGGAGAATTCCAACAGCCCTTGAGCCGGTTGTGCATCCCCTGAATCCATTGCAATCTACCAATTAATTACAAAATCTATCAAAATTCCAATGATAATTTTACAGAAACAAACAAAAACTCTTAAATTCATATGGAAGCACAAAAGACTCCACATAGCCAAAGCAATCTGAAGCAAGAATAACAAAGCTGGAGGCATTACACTACCTGATAGCACAATCCACTACAAAGCAATAGTAATCAAAACAGCACCACTCTGGTAATAAAAACAAGCACATTATACAGAATAGGGAAACCAGAAATAAATCCATGCATTTATGACCAATTGATTTTTGACAAAGATGCCAAGAGCATATAATGTACAAAGAGTCTCTTCAATAAATAATGTCATAAATACTGGATATACATACACACACACACGAAAAAAAAAAAAAACCCAAAATGAAACTTTTATCTTAACATGCAAAAATCAACTCAAAATGGATTAAAGACCTAAAGGTAAGATGTGAAACTATAAAAATCCTAGAAGACTACATAGGGGAGAAGTTTTTTGACATTGGCCATGGAAATTATTTTTTTTAAATAATTGACACCAAAAGCACAGGCAACAAAAGCAAAAAGAATCAACAAAACACAAGCCAATTATAATTTTAAATTATAATTCCATTCCAAAATTTTATATTTCATCTGTGAGACTTTTCTAGACAGCTTAATCATAGATTAAGCTTTATCCAGGCCATGAAGTATAGTGGTGAAAAGTAGGGGTTTGTAGATAGAGATTCCTGGATTTAATTTCCAACTCAATTACTCAGCCTTAGCTTTGCAATTTTGTGCTAGTTACTGAAACATTTCACTTGTAAAAAATTATAAGTATTTCCTACTTTATATATTTTGTTGAGGAATAAATGAGATAATTAAGTAAAATTCTTAGTTCACTCACTGATACAGGGTTAATGTTTAAAGGGGGATTAAATTAAGTTTGTTATCAATAAGGTAATTGATACTTATGCTATTATACTATAGTTGTAATTAATTGTAATTTAACAATCATAAAAATATTTAATACTAAGACTAAATATGTTCTTGTGTTATGCATTTATTCCTGCTCTTGAGGTACCTATTACCATTACTTATTTCTCAGTTTATAATTCAAAATTTAAATTAAACTCAACAATCACTTATTGCATGACTATTTTGTACTAGGAATTGTGCTCATCCGTGAGAATATAATGATACATTGCCCTTGCCATCAAAGATCTTACAGTCAGTAATTTACAATAAAAACACAATCTTAAAGTTTATTAATTTATGCAATGAGGAATAGAAACATTCAATAAAATGAATAAGAGAATTATTAAGAAAGTTCAATCCACTTATATGATTTATATTTAAACTTCGTTTCTTTTTACAATCATGACTTAAATATGAATAGCAAATTCCATATTTCAACTTTCATGGAACTGAGCAAATTTGCCTATGTTGATGTTTAAACCAAATGGCTGAAGCTAATCAAGGTCTAGAGATGATTGCATATCCTTCTAATATAACTTATGCTCTGGATAAACCTGTACCTATGGAATGTTACAGTAACAATGAGTGATCACATGGGTCTCTCAATGTTTGGTGAATACATCATCTCACAGGCTCATTGAAAGAGAACATAAATCATTCAGGCTCCAATGTTAATTTGCAGCAAACTCTTAACTGTCAGAAAGTTATTTCTCTAGTTTACATATATGACAGAATTCCACACTCAAAAAGCTTGACATTTCTATTTACATGCTCCCAAATCTTCTTATAAAGAAATTAAATTATAATAGATATTTAATTTTAAAATAAAACATATAGAAGTTGAAAGTGTTTCATGATTTTGTCAAAAGTTGTAAGAGGTAAGAAAAATATGCAGGACTCCTTGAAGGCCTTTTATATGAGAGGAGAATTAGACAGAGAAGGTGATTGGCTGTCTTAGAGCATCTTTATTAACAAGATATTATCTTCACTAGTTTCTTCTCCTGAAGCCTTGAGAAGTGATGCCAAAAGAATCACTCAGAAAGGTTGGATGTGTTGATAAGAAAGGAAAGACTATTTGTGATTACTGACCTGTATATCAACTAAAGACTTGACTTGTTTGCTCTGGTTCTATCAGAAAGCCAAAAGCCTTAGAGAGGGTAGAGTAGCAGAATCACTGTGCAAGGGCTATGTCAAAGAAAAGGCCTTTTTTTCCCCCTGTGTCTACAGTACCCAGATGTGGGGACCACAATAACAGATCACACTAAGGGATTTTTGCCAGCCAAAGATTTTCATAGTTTTGGAAAAGAAGCCTACACATCCAAGCAAATAGGCTTGGATTCAAAGCTTGGAGTCACCAGATAAATGATTAGCATCAGAGTCCAAAATGGCTAGTTAAGTATTACAGTCCTTTGTCATTACCTATTGATGTACATGTCCGCTGACACTGAACTACAGATAATAAGCTAGATTAATAGTAGTGATAACTGAAAGAAAAGGGACTGGAGATGATGGCAGACTAGAAACAGCTGGCACACGCCACTCCCATAGAGAGGATTTAAAAATGGAGAGTAGATATTCACCTTCAGATGACTCTTCTAAGAGAGAGCACTGGGATTCAACAGAGAAGCAATAGGAGGCAACAAAAGCAAAGGAAAGAGAAGTAGGGTAATCTGCTGCTACTAAAGGAGAAGGAAGCAAGGGATCAGAAGTAGCAAGGGGAGGTGCCTGCATGTGAGGAAGCAGCAGGTGAGAAATCCCTCAGGGCTCCACAGTCCCCTCACAGACATTTCAGCCTGAACTACAAGAGCATCCTTCCACCCCTGCAAGCCTCCAGACAAACACAGGGAGCTGCTTAGAGACTGTCAGTGGCGTCCCTCTGGAGAGAAGGCACAGCAGGTTCCCATGGGCTTCCAAGCCCTGGACACTGCAGCCACCACCATTCTGACAGCCCAGCCTCAGAGTGCTGCATCTGCCCAGGGCCAGCTATATTGCTGCCACTTTCTCACCACTGCTGCTAAACCAGGGAGAGAGTGGGAAGGCTGGGCCTTCTTGCACACCCCAGGAATAAGTGCCACTGTGCTGACACTGCTGCTGCTGCTAACACTAGAGAAACTTAGGTGGAGTCAAACCCCCAAAGCCACTCACCCCCGCTGCTGCTGCCTGGGGAGCTCCACTCAACTATAGCTGTTGCCGTTTTCACTGGAGGACCTAGGTAGGAGCAAACCCTTACAACTGCCCACACCCACTGCCACCACTGAGAGAGTCTTGCCTTGCTGCCACTAGTGCTGCTGCTGCTAGTGCAGCTGTAGAATCCAGGTGCCAGAAAACACCCATAGCCACTGCCTCTGCTGCCACTGTGGAGAGGGACCTGCCCTATCCCTTCCTGAGTTTCCAGGAGCAGCCTGGGGACAGGCCCACACCCACCCCTCTACATAAGTATCCCCCAGCACCCACTTGGATTGTGAAAACCACAGGGGAATAGGCAGACACAGGAAAGCAGCAGTGTTATAGTCTCATAGTGCATCTACCCTGCTTCTGCCTGAACATTCTTCCAGAGAAGGATTCACGCATGCCAACCAGGGGTCTGGAACCTGGGGATTACCTAGCATAGTCCACAATACTGGCACCTGAACACCCACCCAGGTTCTGAGTTCCAATTGACCCAAATTGCCAGCAACACCACAGTGGGTACATACCTGCAAAAGCTGAAAGGTAGTGTACCTCAGTAGTCTACACTGGGCAACAGAGTTCCCAGCAGAGGAAAATGGGTGCACAAAAACACTATTTTGAGCTGAAGGAAGAGGCTCCAGATAAGAGGGAACCAGCATAAGAATGCTAGAAATATGAAAAAACAGGCTCATTCAACGCATCCAAAAGATCACACTAGATCTCCAGTGATGAGCTTCAACCAAAAGGAAACTTCTGAAATGTCAGTTATAGAATTTGAAATATGGATTGCAAATAAGCTAAATGGGATTGATGATAAAGTAAAACCAACAAAATAAAACCAAAGAAGTTACTGAGGACATGAATGGAAAAATTACTAAAGTGACAGATAGTTTTTAAAGAAATTACACACCTCTTAGAATGAAAGAGTCATGTAGAGAATTTCAAAATACAGTAGAAAGTTTTAACAACAGACTAAACTAAACAGAAGAAAGAATTTTCAAAGCTTGAAGACAAGTCTTTCAAACTAACCCAGGTAGTAAAAATAAGGAAAGATATATGAAGAAAGTCTCTGAGAAATATTGGATTATGTAAAATACCCAGATATAATCATAGGTATTCCTGAAGGAGAAGAAAAAGCAAGTAACATGGAAAATCTATTTGGGGTAATAATGGAGGAAAACTTCCCTGGTCTTGCTAGAGATTTAGACATCCAGATACAAGATGGTCAACAAACTTCTAGAACATTTATTTCAAATAGGACATCACCAAGGCACATAATCATCAATCCAGCCAAAGCCAAAACAAGGGAGAAAAATCCTACAAGCTACCAGATGAAAGCATCAAATAACTTATGAAGGAAAATTCATTGGACTAGTAGCATACTTCTCAGAGGAAACCTTACAAGCCAGAAGGAACTAGGGTTCCATCTTTAGTATTTTTAAACAGAATAACTCTCAGCCAAGAATTTTGTATTCTGCAAAACTAAGTTTCATAAATGAAGGCAAAATATTAATAAAATCTCCTCAGATAAGCAAACTCAAAGAGAATGTGTCACCGTTAGACCTACTCTACAGGAAATGCTTAAAAGTCCTCTGTACATGGAGCAGAACGATCAATATCCACCAACATACAAACGCCCAATAGTTAAAGCTCACAGCTCTTATAAAACAGGAAGAGAAGGGAGAAACAAAACAACTTGGTAACAATCAACATGATGAACAGAACAGTATCTCACATATCAATACTAACATTAAACATAAATGGTCTTAGAACTCTGCTAAAAGGACATAGATTGGCTGAATAAATATTAAAAAATCACACAACCTAAATATATGCTGTCTCTAAGAAACTCATTTAACTCCTAAAGATTCTCTTAGACCAAAGGCAAAGGAGTGAAGAAAAACATTCCACATAAATGGAAACCAAAAGTGATCAAGAATATCTATTCTCATATCAAATAAAATAGACTTTAAATCAATGATGGTAAAATAAAAAAGATAGTCATTATATTATATAATGATAAAGGGAGAAATTCAACAAGAAGATCTAATAATCCTAAGCATATATGCACCTAACATGGGAAGTCCCATATTCATAAAACAAATTCTACTAGATCTAAGCAAAGAAATAAACAGCAGCATCATAATAACCAAGGACTTCAACACTCCACTGACAGAACTGAACAGATCTTCAAGGCAGAAAATCAACAAAGAAACACTGGACTTAAACAGGACTCTAGAACAAATGGACCTAACAGATATTCACAGAATGTTCTCCCCCAAACTGCAGAATATATATTCTTCTCATAAGCCCAGAAGACATTTTCCAAGATAGATCATGTGATAGACCATAAAACAACTCTCAGAAAATTCAGAAAAATTGAAATCATACCATGTGTCTTCTCAGACCACAGTGGAATGAAACTAGGAAAAACTCCAAAAAGAATTCTCAAAGCTATACAAATATGTAGGAGTTAAACAATCTGCTGCTGAACAATCTTTGAGTCAATGACAAAACCAAGATGAAGTAAAAAAACTTTTTTGAATTGGATGAGATGGTGACACAAACTACCAACATCTCTGGGATATAGTAAAGCAGTGCTAAAGGGAAGTTTGTAGTACAAATGCCCACAGCAATAAAACAGAAAGATCACAAATTGACAACCTAATGTCACAACTCAAGAAACTAGAAAAAACAAGAACAAACCAAACCCAAAGCCAGCAGAAGAAAATAAATAAGAAAGATCAGAGCAGAACTAAACAAAATTGAAACAAAAAGAAATACAAAGGATCAATGAAGCAAAGTTGGTTCTTTGAAAAGATAAATAAAATCAACAGACCACTAGCTAACTTAACCAAGAAAAGAAGAGAGAGGATTCAAATAAACTCAAACAGAAATGAGAAAGGAGAAGCCATTACAACTGATACAACAGAAATACAAAAGATCATCTGAGACTATTACAAACACCTCTGTGCACACAAACTGGAAAATCTAGAGGAAATCGATAAACTTTTGGAAACACACAACCTCACAAACTTGAATCAGAAAAGAAGTAGAAATCCTGAACAAACCAATATCTAGTAATGTGTTTAAATCAGTAATAATAATTAAAAAAATTTAAAAAACTCCCCAACAATGTCTAGACCAGATGACTCACCAGACCTACAAAGAAGAACTGGTACCTATCCTATTGAAACTGTTCCATAGCATCAAGAAGGAAGGAATCCTCCCTAGCTCATTCTATGAAGTCAGTATCACCCTGATACCAAAGACAGGAAAGGGCATTCAAAAAAAAAAACAAAACTGCAGACCAATATCCCTGTGAACAGGTGCAAAAAATATCAACAAAATACTAGCAACTTGAATTCAACACCATCAAGTGGATTTCATCCCAGAGGTGTCAGGATAGTTCAACATATGCAAATAAATAAATGTGATTCACCACATAAACAGAATTAAAATCAAAAACGATATGATCATGTCAATAGATGCAGAAAAGGCATTTGATAAAATACAGCACCCTTCATGATAAAAACACTTCACAAACTAGTTATAGAAGAAATATACCTCAAAATAATAAAAGCCATATACAACAAACCCACAGTCAACATTATACTGAACGAGGTAAAATTGAAATTATTCCCCATAAGAACTGGAAGAAGACAAAGATGCTCACTTTTGCAACTTCTATTAAACATAATACTGGAAGTCCTAGCTAGAGAAATCAGGCAACAGAAAGGAATAAAGGGCATCCAAATCAGAAAAGATGAGGTCAACCAATTCCTGTTCGTTGATAATATTATTGTTTATCTAGAAAACCTTAAAGATTCTTCCAAAAAAACTCCTAGAATTGATAAATTCAAGAAAGTCTCAGGTTAAAAATTAATGTACACAAATCAGTAGCATTTCTATACACTAATATCAAACAAGCTGATATTCATATCAAGAACTCAATACCATTTATAATAGGTACAAAATAATAAAATACCTAGGAATATACTTACTCAAAGAGGTGAAAGATCTCTACACAGAGAACTAGAAAACACTCATGAAAGAAATTGTTGATGACACAAACAGATAGAAAGACATCCCATGCTCATGGATTGGAAGAACCAATATTGTCAAAATGTCTATACTGCCCAAAGGGATTTACAGATTCAATGTATTATTAATTCCCATAAATATACCAATATCATCTTTCACAGAATTAGAAAAAAAATCCTAAACTTCATATGGAATCAAAAAAGAGCCTGATTAGCCAAAGCAGTTCTAAGCAAAAGAACAACTTTGGAAGCATGGCATTACCCAACTTCAAATTGTACTACAAGGCTATGGTAACAAAAACTGCATAGTATTGTTATAAAAGTGACATATTGATCAATGGAACAGCATAGAGAACCCAGAAATAAAATCATGCACCTACAACCAACTATTCTTCGACAAAGCAGACAAAAATATACCCTGGGAAATCAACCCGGTATTCAATAAATGGTGCTGGAAATATTGTAGAGCCACATGCAAAAGAGTGAAGCTGGATCCCTATCTCTCACCATATACAAAAATTAACTCAAGATGAATTAAAGACTTAAAAGTAAGACCGGATTCCATAAAAATTTTAGGAAAAAAAAAGGAAAAACTCATCTGGACATTACCCAAGGCAAGGAATTTATGAGTAAGACCCCAAAAACAAATATAACAAAAACAATAAATTAATGGGACTTAATTGAACAAAAAGGTTTCTGCATAGCAAAAAAAAAAAAAAAAGTAATAATCAACAGAGTAAATAGACAATCTACAACACGGGAGAAAATATTCACACACTATACATCTGACAAAGGACTAATAATATCCACAATCTATAAAGAAGTCAAATCAGCAAGGGAAAAAAGAAAAAAAAAAACAACAAATGGTAAAAAAAGACATGAACAGACAGTCATCAAAAGAAGATGTACAAATGGCCAAGAAGCATGTGAAAAAGTGCTCAACATCATTAATCATCAGGGAAATGCATATTAAAACCATAATGAGATATCATCTTATCTGTCAGAATGGCCATTATTATAAAGTCAAAAAACGATAGATGTTGGCACGGATGCAGTGTAAAAGGAATGCTTATCTACTGTTGGTAGGAATGTAAATGAGTATAACCTCTATGGAAAACAATATGGATATTTCTCAAAGAACTAAAAGTAGATCTACCATTCAATCCAGCAATCCCACTGTTAGGTAGATAGTTATGATCTTCAGCTATTCTCTGGACAAGGGTTCCCTGCTTTGGTGCTGTCTTGAGCAATTGCTCCACCTGGGAAGAAGGATAAGGGCTGACACTCCATTTTGCTGTTATTCCATCCTTAAGCCTATCCCAAGCATAAGCTACACCTGGGGAAGGAGGGAATGCTTTATTGATGTGGGAATTCCCCAGCCCAGGCATGATAGGATTTAGAAAGTGACCCAGAGTAACCTAAGGGTAAATATTATGCCATTATCTTGAATCTTCATTGTGGTTCACCCCACCCCAACCCATCCCCGCCCCGCCGCCACCCAGGTGGGCTTTCAGAGAGGGAGCTCTTATATGCAGATGGAATTTTGAAAACACCTGTTGATCATTTGATAATATCCCACACCTCCCAAGAGCCCACCCCAGGACTAGGCTAATCAAAGGAAATAACCTGAGAATTCTGGGAGAGAGTAGGTCTATCTGTCTGTCTGTCTGTCTGTCTCTCTCCACTCACAGAGACAGACCCATTTTATTCTACAACAAAGAATTGCTCGTGTGAAACTGCTTCTTGCCTGAGGTTCTTCCACTGCATCAACCCTGCTGGTAATTTTTCCAAGCAGCGAGCCAGAGGACCAGGATAATAGTCTGGACTTGACACTTCGGTGTGTCTTGAGTCTGGTCATTCTTTGGCCAAGAGCATGCTGAGAACCAAGGACAGACTGCCACCCTGAAACCACTAATGTGGATCTTCCCAAAGTAAATAAGTCATTTTATAGAAAAGACACCTGCACCTGCATGTTTACTGTAGCACATTTCACAACTGCAAAGATATGGAACCAACTTAAATGCTCACCAACTGATGACTAGATAAAGAAAATGGTGTGTGTGTGTGTGTGTGTGTGTGTGTGTGTATGTATACACGAACACCATGGAATACCATTCACCCATCAAAAAGAATACAATAGTGTCCTTTCCAGCATCAGGGATAGAAATGGAGGACATTATCCTAAGTGAAATAACCCAGGAACAAAAATCCAAATGCCGCATGTTCTCACTTACAAGTGGGAGCTAAACAATGTACACAGAGTCACTTAATGGACACACAGAGTGTCCATGGTGACATGCATGGTCACACAGAGTGACTTAATGGACATTGGAGACTCAGAAGGCAGAGGGTGGGAGAGGGAAGTGGGATGAAAAATTATCTATTGATTGCAATGTCTGATATTCAGGTGATGGCTATATTAAAAACACAGAGTTTTCCACTATGCAATTCATTCATGTATAATAACAAAAAAAAATTGGGTCCCTTAAATCTACTTAAATAAAAATAAAAAGAAAAAAGAAAAAAATAAATAGTACTGAAACCTTGCCATAGGCTGTGAGGAAACCCCAAAGCTATTTTCCTTTCCCTTCCTCCTCCTCCAACACCAGGGGATAAGAACAGGTACACTGAAAGCAAGATAGCAGACCCCAGCCCTCCTTGCCTCTACTTCATAGACCAAAGTCAATAGTCTAGTTTTCTCTTAATAGTTGATATACTTTAATTGAATGAGATCATACTTTAAAATGAACAGGATTGATATTTAACTAAATAGAACTATTTTTCTAAAGAATGCAACTGTAAAGTTTCGAAATTCGGCAGAATTATGAAAAGAACTGGAGGACTCACCCTACACAGAGCCCCAAGAAAAATGGTTCAACAAGGCACATTTGGTAATGATTATTGTAAAAATGAAATAGTCATATTTCTCTTAAAATGAGTTGAGATTCTTAACTAAGGTTATTAAAAGCATACTAAAATTTAAAAATTCTCTTCTTAATAGAATACAAAAGTATTCTATTTTTCCTCATATAATACTTGTAGTGGTGTGATATATACTTGATATACTTCTGCATCAGGGCAAGGAAAAAGAAAGTGCAAATTTTCTCAGAGCTACTATACCCAGAAGATTTAGCGAGAAAAGGTGTTGTTTCTGTTTCTATGTAGCCCAATATCCTATCAGGTAGGAGAACAGATAAATGATTCAGAGCAGAAGTCCTAGGAAAAGAACACTTCTGGGGCATTTTGTCTGCCCTCGTCCCAGAGATTTTAGCAGATTGGCTGTAACTGGATGTAATATAGGTAGAAAACCAGCAGGAAGCCTAATTTCTGGTCTGATCCCAACTAGCACAATGTGATTTGTCAGTTGTTATCTTGAATACTAATGTCCTAGATCTTAATTATACCTGTATGTGTTACTTTCCCTTTCTACAATTAGAACAGGGTCATTTTTGAAAATTACCAGCATTACTATGCATTTACCTAAGAGCTGTAATTTTTTTAGACTAAAGTTCTTTCTCTGATGTAATTTAATTTAGTTTGTCTCTTCTGTGCTTAGAAAGATTTCTTGAGCTTGTGCCTGAATTGACCTTCTCTGAATCAAATACCAGATTAACTTCAAGCCAAGTTGATTTGCTGACACAATTACCCTGTCAAAGCATTGAGCATTTACTTAGATTTGGAAACGGGATACAATAGGGTCTACTTTCAGTAATGTAACTCTACGTCTAACGGGATATATATAGTCTATGCAGCTTAAATCTTTCTCATTGGAGATAATGGGCTTTTTATCATAACCTTATCAACTAACAAGAAATAGACAAGAATATAATAGAAATCATAATGACCAATTTTTAATTTCAAAGCTTTTAATTATTTGGAGTTTCTAACATCAATAAAGAAGAAAACATATGTTCCTTTTATTAAGGTGGTTCAATCACAAGTGACACTGTGGCTAAGTTGAAGAAATGAGTCACTTGAACTCCAAAAAAAAAAAAAAACAATTTCCATTTGCTAATGTGTTGTCAGGGAAGTCCAATGGCCAGCCTGACTGCTGTCATAGATAGAGCTAGTTGTCAGGCTAAATTAGCAAAACCATTTTTCTTTCCTTGTATGAACTGTTTACAGCATATCAAGAAGGAGAACAGAATTTAGATGTATCATGTTTTAATGGAAAGAGAAAAGGTTGTGGAGCCAGCAGATTTGAATGTATAGAAATTTTCTTTTCCTATAATACATATAATAAAAGTAATAAATATACATATCGTATAAAATAACACATATGTAAAAATACAAATACACACACATATAGCAAGAAATGAAAAGATCCTCCTTTCTTGCCATTTCCAGGTTGACTCAGTCCCCATCCTAGAAATAATCAATGTTATCAGCTTCTGGTGTTATCCTTATTTTGTTAGTTTTTTTTTTTGTTGTTGTTTTTTTTTGAGACAGAGTCTCACTCTATTGCCCTGGCTAGAGTGCCGTGGCATCAGCCTGGCTCACAGCAACCTCAAACTCCTGGGCTCAAGCGATCCTTCTGCCTCAGCCTTCCAAGTAGCTGGGACTACAGGCATGCGCCACCATGCCCGGCTAATTTTTT
>CAUYRT010071640.1:0-24034 GCA_963574885.1 Lepilemur ruficaudatus
GAAATTAATTGGCCAACTAAGAATATATGGAAAAAATTAGCCGGGCATGGTGGCGCATGCCTGTAGTCCCAGCTACTCGGGAGGCTCAGGCAGAAGGATTGCTTGAGCCCAGGAGTTTGAGGTTGCTGTGAGCTAGGCTGAGGCCACGGCACTTTACAGCCTGGGCAACAGAGTGAGACTCGGTCTCAAAAAAAAAAAAAAACAGAAAAACAAAAAAACTCCTACTGTTCACAGACCTCAATGATTTCTCAAGCTTTGGTGTGTCAAAATCACCTGGGAAGCTTATTAAATATCAGATGCCTGGTCCCACCCACAGAGATTCTGACTCAGTGGGTCTGGGATGGGGCCCTGGGCAGTTCCATGTTTACAAGCTCCTCATGTGATTCTGATGTGCTCCAAGTTTGAGAGCTGTTGACCTATCTCAGGAGAATATCATTTGCATTAAATGAGTAGTCCAGTAAACCTCTTAGAAAACAAAACATAAATGCTGAGCTTTAGTTTTTGAGCACAATGCTACCTCTGTGGCTACTAGTCATTAGCAATTTTCCAGAAGCAGAAATTATACGTTCATTTATCAAGATACTCACACATTTCTGTCCAGCTCTTACTCAACACAAAACAGTGTAGGGGTTAAGAGCACACACACACAAGGTCAAACTGGGGTTTAAATCCAGGCTGTGTCAATTACTAACAGTGGGATCTTGGCCAAGTAGCTTCACCTTGCTGAGCCCCTGTTTCCTCATGTGGAAAAAGGAATTAGCGTACTCACCTCTCAGGGTTGTTATGAGGATTCAATGAGATAATGGGAATGAGGTGCTTAGCAGAGGTACAGGCATGTAGAAAGCAATCAATAAATGGAAGTACTGTTATTATTGTGGTAAATCACTAGATGATTTCAGTGTGACCTTGCTGTGATTAACGCAGGATTAAAAATGGGATCAACTTTGTACAATTTCTGTAACTCTATATTTGTTCCAGGGGAGCATGAAACATACAGGTTTTCTATTTACATACTAAAAATGTTTTATCTATTTTAAAGTAAGTAATTTTATCTAGTCTCTTCCATTCTGCATTTGTTTCTATCACTAACTCAGAAATATGCTCCCCTATCATATAGGGAGATAGCATTACAGAAAAAAATTATTGGCCTGAGATGGCCACCTGTGTCATATTCTAGACCACACAGCTGTCACAAGTTATGGAAATCCAAGATTTGGGAGACTGGTTTTATATCCCAGGCCAAAGTTCTCCCCTGAAACCAGAATACTTTTCTAAAATAAAGATAAATAAATTAGTCTTATAGTGGTGAAGGCTTATGTCTTAATACCACATAAAAAATGATAATAGTAACCAGCAAACAGAATTAATAACAGTTCTTTTAGCTAGAGTGCTCTGACCTATGACATTAAAATGAATATGATCAATTCTTCAGATAAATAATTTTTTTTTAATTTCAAGATATTGTGAGGGTACAAACATTTTGGTTACATGTTATATCATTGCCTCTCCCTAGCGGGGGTTAGAGGCCTGCCCTTCACCCCCACAATGCACCCCGTGTCCTATAGTTGTGAGTTTACCCCCCAAACCCCCATCCCTGGAGAATATTACAACCATGTGAGCACCATTGTGTTAACTGGTCAGTACCAATTTGATGGGGAGTACAAGTGGAGCCTATTCTTTTGATCTTGTGTTACCTCACTTTGGATAATGGGCTCAAGTTCAATCCAGGAAAATATAAGATGTGCTAGATCACTGTTGTTTCTTACAATTAATATTCCATTGTATACATATACCAAATTTTAATAATCAACTCATGAATTGATAGGCACTTAGGTTGTTTCCACATCCTTGCAATAGTGAATTGTGCTGCCATAAATGTTTGGGTGCAGATGTCTTTATTACAGAATGACTTTTGCTCTTTTGGGTAGATACCTAATAGTGCTATTGCTGGATCGAATGGTATTTCTATTTTTAGCTCTTTGAGGTATCTCCAAATTCTTTTCCACAGAGGCTGCACTAATTTGCAGTCCCACCAGCAGTGTAAGAGTGTTCCTGTCTCTCCACATCCTTGCCAGCATTTGTTATTTGGGGATTTTTTGATAGAGGCCAATCTCACTGGGGTTAGGTGACATCTCATTGTGGTTTTGATTTGCATTTCTCTAGTGATTAGAGATGTTGAACATTTTTTTAATATGTTTGCTGGCCATTATTCTGTCTTCTTTTGAGAAATTTCTGTTCATTTCCATTGCACATTTATTGATGGGATTGTTTGATTTTCTCTTGAATCTTCATCTATTTTTCCTATAGAGAAATTCAATTCCCTTAACCCAGACTTATACATCTCTGGTTCTCAAAGGATCCTAATGTTTTTCCATAAGAACTTTTCATTTCCCGGACATTTTATGATTTCAAATAGATAGGGTTGGCAGTGTGATTAGTGAGGGCATAAAAAGGCCCAGGAGTTAGCAGTGAAGTCCGTCAACAGAGACGGACAGTGCTAATGATAGAGTCGCTCAGCTCCCTACTTCCGCCCCTCTCTGGGAACTGGTCAGAGGCATAACCAATAGGGTAAGGAAATTACCTTCATGCCAGATCTATTGGCAGAGACCCTGATGAGCTTCTGACGGTCCCCTGGGTGTTACAATTATCAATTATTTGCAACAATGAAACTATAAAGGGTACTGTGCTGGGTACCTGTATTGAGCAAGTACCTTACATTAATTCTGCAACAAAATACGCAGTCTTACAATTAATGAGCCATGTGTAAGGCAGTGAATCCCAATGGCAGTAACAGAGGGTTTGCAGATGTGCACATTGACAGCATGGCAGGGTCCTGTTACAGGAGTTCTATTGCTGAACGAATCTTCTCTTGATAGAAAAACAGGTGCTAATTGGTGGCTACAGCCAAGAAGGTTGGATGACTGATAAGAATAGGCACCTGGGTCTTGTCTGAATATTCTGGTCTGGTATAAACACCTGGTAGCTCTTTGTTCCTTTGTCTACTCATTTATTCGACAAATTTGTGTTGTACATTTCTTATTTAGGGTGCACAGAGCTCAGAGCTGGGAGGTGGAGATTCAATGGTGATTTAGACAGACACAGACAGGTCCTACCTAAGAGGCTGCAGACAGGTAAAAGTAAAATTCAGTATAGCCAATTACACTTACGTACTATGATGGGGGAAGTACAGGGTATCCTTGGAGCATAAAGGAGGAGCACCGAACACTAACAAAAATTGGAAAGGAAGAATAAGCCAACACTCGAAGATCCAAGGAAGTGTTCTTTTAGGAGGTAGGAGGATGGTTGAAGGGAAAAAGGCAGAGAGGGAGGGAGGATGTTTTCGACAGAGAAAACTAAGTTTGAAGGCTTGGAATAAAATTGCAGGGTGTGTCCAACCAACTGGCTGAAGAGTACTCTGTCACCCAGTGGAATGTGTGTATGTGTGATGTCAAGATGAGATGAAGCTGGAAAGCAAAGCCAAGAACATGAAGGGGCTAGTAAATCAAGATAAGTAATTTGAACCTTACCCTGAGGCATTAGGCAACTACTGAAGTTTTAAATCAGGAAACTGTATGATCTTCCTGTATATTGGAAAGATCCCTCGAGCTGTCTTTTACAAAGGATAAGAGAGACTTAGTAATTGTCTTAAATTCTTGCCTCAAAGACAACCTTTGAAAAAGTTTTGCATTCAAAATAGTGGCTTATCATATTTTCTGAATTTACTAAAACCATATTAAGATGCCAGAAGTTCCAGTTATGTCACCAGCAGCAGTGAGCCAAAGTCATTAAATCTGAGCAGATTCTGAGCCAAGATGAAGAGAGTTAGGCTCTTTTGTTTAGTTAGGGTAGGTGTTGGTGCTTTTATCCCTTATCGTTCTAAAGCCTATCAATTAACTCAAAGCCTATCAATTAACTAAAGCCTCAATTAACTAAATATGAGGAACACAGAAGTTCTGTTAATATTAGTAATAAAACTATCCAATTAGTAGGCAACGATAAAGGAATTCCATCCACGGTAACCTTACAAAGCATTTGTCTGACTGAATTTGGTATTTGGTAAACACTGCCTGAAATTGTTAGTCCACATGCAGTATGGATCATGTTTTCCCAGATTCCTGCAGACTGAAGTAATCAAGCCCTATCCAGCTGCACTGACCAAAAAGAAAAACATAAACAAAAGCCATGTACACATAATCACACCCCTCCCCACTACTTATTTTCACTTAAAAAAAATGTACCTCCGTATAGATCCTACAAAGCCTTACATAGCAGGCACATGTAATGGGGGCCTTTCTTAGTGAAGGTATGGTTTTAAATCTCTGCATTTATGTCATAATGATCTGTGAGCAGCAACACACTTGAAAATATGATTAATTCAGAGTTCATACTTTCCCCAACTTTTGTGTTGAAACAGAAGTAAGTGAAGTAATAGAAAGTGAAAGTGAAAGTGAAGTAATAGAAGATTCTAAAGAGATCAACCCAAAAGATTTCACCCTCAAGATGGACAAGAGAGTTGCCAGAGGGTCCTGAATTATGCTCATTTCATGTGCCCCTCCCCTTCCAAAAACATATCACTTAAAGTATTTGAAATTGTAATTGCTATCCTTGAAGAGTAAAGAGACAAAGATCCCTGGACTTTTTCAGGGTGCTGTGGTACTCCTGACCTAGGCTACCACCCTTCACTTCTCCGTTACAGCAGGTCATGTGGTGATAGTCACATCCTTATAGAGCCTATAGGCTCTATAAGGCTGGTGGAAGACTGCCCGACTACAGCATGGGAATATTCTAGTCTTAATTTTCATTCTGCCACTTCAGGAAAGAAGCACCCTAATAGTTTATTCCTTATGTTAAAACATCAGTAAAAACAAAAAGAAAACTAAGCACAAAACAATTGCAGGCTTCTTCTAGAGAGAATTCTGATGCCATTCCATTTTATTATTTCCTTATACCTTGCTCTAATACTCAAATCAGGAAGTCCTGGTTTGTAGCATTTTCCTATCTTTGTAGTGTACATACTCCCATGACCAATTATAACTACCACTGTGATGTCATGGAAAGTGGAGATGGGATGTGCACAATTGGCTCTCCCAGGAGTTGGTGAGAGCTGGTTCCAGCACACCATTGCACATGACCTTAGTTGAGTCTTACCAGACAACTCTAGCCGGTCAAGAGTTGTCTTCACCCCAGCTGAAGATCCAGTCATGGTGGAGTAGATAGGAGCTGCCCCTGCTGTGCCCCACCCAAGTTCCTGACTCCCAAAGTTGTGAGCATAATAAAATACTTGTTTTATGCCACTAAGTTTTTTTTTACAAAAAGTTTTATTGAGATATAATTCATATACTATACAATTCACCCATTTAAAGTATACAGTTCTCATGTATGAATAAGTCAAAGGGAAAAAAATAAAAACTAATAAAGCATACAATTCAATGGCTTTAACATAGGCAGAGTTGTGTATCCATCACCACAATTTTAGAACATTTTCATTACCCCCCAAATCTCATCCCTTTTATCTCTCACCCTCCAATTCTCCTATCCCCCTATCCTTCGGCAACCACCAATCTATGATCTGTCTCTATAGATTTGCCTATTCTGGACATTTCATATAAATGGAATCATACAATGTGGTCCTTTATGACTGGCTTCTTTCACTTAACATAATGTTTTAAAGGTTCACCCACACTGTAATATCAGTATTTCATTCCTTTTTATTGACAATATTCCACTGTATGAATACACCACATTTTATTTATCTATTCATCAGGTGATGGGCATTTCGGTGTTTTTCAACTTTTGGCTACCATAAATAATACTGGTTTGGATCCTGGCATTCACATACATATTTTTGTGTGAACATGTTTTCATTTCTCTTGGTATTCTCCTGGGTGTATACCGAGGAATGGAATTGATAAATCATACAGTAACTCTATTAGACTGTTTGAGGAACTACTGGACTAAAGTGGTTGCACTATTTTGCATTCCCACCAGCCATGTCTGAGGGGATTCCAATTTCTCTACATCCTTGCCAACACTTGTTATAATCTGTCTTTTTGATATTAGCCATTCTGGTAGATGTGAAGTGCTATTTCATTTCAGCTTTGATTTGCATTTCCCTGATGGCAAATGATGTTGAGCATGTTTTCATGTGTTTATTGGTCATGTATATCTTCTTTGGAGAACTGCCCATTCAGATTCTTTGTGCATATAACTAGGTTATTTGTCTTTTTATTATTGAGTTGTAGTAGCTCTTTATATATTCTAGATACAAGTCATTTATCAGATAATACGATTTGCAAGTGTTCTCCCATTCTGTGGGTTTTTTCACTTTTTTGACAGCACAAACCTTGAAGCACAAAAGTTTTTCATTTTGATGATGTATAATTTAATTTTTTTCTTTTGTTGCTTATACTTTTGGTGTCATATCTAAGAAACCATTGACTAATCTAGAGTTACTGAGATTTACAGCTATGTTTTCTACAAGTTTTATAGCTTTTTCTCTTATTTAGATCTCTGATCCATTTTGAGTTAGTTTTTGTGTATGTGTGGGGAGTCAAAATTCATTCTTTTGCATATAGATATCTGACTGTCCCACCAACATTTCAAAAAGACTGTTCTTTCCCCATGTGTCTTGACATTGTTGTAGAAAATCAATTGACCATAAATGTGAGGGCTTTTTTCCTGGACTCTCAATTCTATTCCATTGACATATATATATGTCTGTTCTTATGCCACTACCACATTGTCTTGATTACTGAAGGTTTGTAGCAAGTTTGGAAATTGGGAAGTATGAGTCTTCTAATTTTGTTCTTTTTTTTTTTTTCTCAAGATTGTTCTGGCTATTCTGATACTTTTACACTTCCATATGAAATTGAGGATCAATTTGTCAATTTCTACAAAGTGAGCCGGAATTGTGATACGGATTGAATAAAATTTGTAGGTCAATTTTGGGAGTACTACCATTTTAATATTAAATATCCCAACCTATTAACATGGATGTCTTTCCATTTATCTCAGTCTTCTTTCATTTCTTACATAACAATGTTTTGTAGTTTTCAAAGTATAAGTTTTGCACTTTTGTTAGGTTTACTCCTAAGTATTTTATTGTTTTTGGTCCTATTATAAATGGAATAATTTCCTTAATTTCATTTTCAGTTTGCTCATTGCTACTGTATAGAAATACAATTTTTCTATGTTGACCTTGTATCCTGCAACCTTGCTAATACACCAATAAATTTTAGTGCAATAGATAACTGGAACACCCACTATTCCCTTATTCCTACAATGTCCCCATAACCTCTTTCCTATCTTATTCTTATTCCATTGCTTCTGCTTTAGTTCAGGGCCTCACCCCTGCTGGCCTGGGCCATCCCCATAGCCTTCTAACAGAGTTTCCTGCCTCCATGGAGCAACCCCCTCCCCGGCAATTGCCCTTCCACATTACTGCCAGAATGAGTTGTCTAAAACAAAACTTGCATGCAGTTTACTTGTTTTGAATCAATAAATATTAATTCAAATCTTAAAACTTAGAATATTACTCTCAGTGGTCACAAAAACATTTATTATCTGGCCCCTCATATACTTCTGTCGCCTTCCAATGTACCTTTGCTTTATACCACAAGCCTTCAGACACACTGGTTACTTTGCCAGGGCTACCTTTCTTCAACTAGCTAACTCCTACTCATCTTCCTTCAATTTGAGATACCTCTGTGAATCTTTTCTTTCTGGTCTCTTTTTTCCACAGTCTGTTTAGATTTCTTCCTCTGTGAGTCTATACACTCCTGTATTTTCCCTCCACTATTGAGCTTAATATACTGTGCTGAAGTTGGAAACTGCTTAAGGGCAAAGACCAAGTCTTGATAGGTTTTTGTATTCCTAACACCTAAAACACCAGTAAACAGTGTCCAAATAAAAGAGGAGAGGGTAATAAAATAAGGCTTGAAATGAAGCCTGTTTAACTTCTGAGTCCAGTTTCCAGACCCACTTTTGGGGGATAAGCTGGAAAATGGAACCATGTCATAAATTGATTCTCCATTCTGAAAAGCTCCCATGATCAAAGGAGGTAGCCTTTGTGAAACTGTAATGCTCACTCAAGAAACATGTACCCTTGGCAACAGATTTCCCAGGAAAATTAACCTCCTGTTCATTTTCAGGCTACTATTTGGGGAGGGAGGATATTAGCCTCCAAATTTAAGTTATTTAATATGTTAGGAAGGAAAATAACTATCATCTCTTAACTTTACCTTCAAATTAGGAGTCTTCTTTTCATTTTGTGATTTTTACTGTAGCGTGCCGCATTTACAAATATAATGAGGAAAGGGCTTTCAGTACTAGTTTTACAGATTTTTCTGTTCATGGTTACATTTGAATAATGAATACCTTCCACATATACAGAGGATGTGCAATGAAACAAATTATCTAGTAAACTCTAGTAAAAACAAACTAGATACAATAGTAGCATAATAGGTTTGTTTCTCTAAGACACAGGCTTATTTGGGCTATTTTAACAGCAATTTTCTTAGTTTTGCTCCCCTTCATTAGGGTATCAGAGGATTATAATTTAAGCCTCAAATTACACTTGATTTCACCAGCTTTTTTGAGATGGGGTCTCACTATGTTCTAGCCCAGCTGGACTCGAACTCCTGGGTTCAACACATCTTCCCATCTCAGCCTCCCAAGCAGCTGGGACTTACAGGCATGTGCCACCATCCCTGGCTTCGCCAATTTTGAAACAAAGGAGATACTGAGATTTACTAAAACCTCAGCAGTTAAGAAAATATCTAAGCGGGAATACTGTTGATTTCTTCCTAAATTAAGCAAAACAAATTTTAAATGGAACTTTTCTCTGCTCTACCTATAATTTAAAAAGCATATGGCCAGGTGTGGTGGCTCACGCCTGTAATCCTAGCACTCTGGGAGGCCGAGGTTGGTAGATTGCTCAAGGTCAGGAGTTCGAAACCAGCCTGAGCAAGAGCAAGACCCCGTCTCCACTGAAAGTAGAAAGAAATTAATTGGCCAACGAAATACATATAGAAAAAATTAGCCGGGCATGGTGGTGCATGCCTGTAGTCCCAGCTACTTGGGAGGCTGAGGCAGAAGGATTGCTTGAGCCCAGGAGTTTGAGGTTGCTGTGAGCTAGGTTGACGCCACGGCACTCTAGCCCGGACAACAGAGTGAGACTCTGTCTCAAAAAAAAAAAAAAAAAAAAAAAGCATAGCACCATGGGAATGCATCCATGTGGTGCTGTAGTAAAGAAACATGATTAAAAGTATTTATATAACAGATAAGACATGTAAGACATGTTTTAGATCTTATAAATAATTGCTATCAAGAACACCTGAGATGTAATAGAAACTGATTAAAACATCCATATAAGATTTAGTATGTATCATACAAAGCAAATAAATAGTAGACATATATCCTGAGAGAACATTCTTTGAAGAACCATAAAATTTACATGTTAAGGGTGACAGTAATGCCTATTAATTGCCATATTCAAAGGTCAAATATTAATAAAACTGCTCCATCTCCACCCCTTTCCTACCTCCTTTCTTTTACTATTCTGGGAGAGGAACATAACTTAATGTTAAAAGCACAGACTCTGGAATCAGGCTGCCTGCTTTGCCACTTGTTAGCTGTGTAGCCCCTAAGTCAGTTAAATTCGCTGTACTTTCATTTTTTCATAAGGACAATTATATGGTTGCTGTGAGGACAAAATGAGTTAATACATGTAAAGTACTCAGATCACTACCTGGCACACAGTTAATATTCAGTAAGTGTTACTTATTATCATCTCCAAAAACTTTCTTCTCAGGGTCCTTACCAAAGGGTGAAAGGTTGTGTTCATTAGCATTATCTTTGATCCGCAGCAATCACACATACATTATGTGCAATATCAAGAAGCAGCCAAATTATTAGAAAGATGTTTATTAATGTAAAGCTTCAATCAAACATGACTCTTAGGAGAAAACTAAAGCAGGAGGAGGAGAAAAAAATTTGCCTTATTATTGTAAAGCTCTAACTTAGGTAATTTATTTTGGGTAAACAGGCATAAAATGTTTAAAGTGCTCATGAATGAAAATTAACATTTGAATGTAGGAGTCAAAAATGTGCTTATGGGTCACAATTACAGCTTTGCGGGTGCTTCACACAAATATTTAAGTTCTATAAAAGTGCTGAATGGATCACAAATTGAAATCAAGTGTCTCAGCAATTTCTTTTAAAAGGCAATGCATTTATTGGGTGCTGTTCCAAATAAAGTGTTGTAATGTTTCTGTAAATACTGAAATTCAAAACTTATAATCAACTAGCTATTGTATATTTATTCAGATCTTCATTATATTAAGTATACAAAAAAGGGCAGGTCAGACTATAGTGAAGGAGCTTAAGCTTGTTAAGGATTAAGGATTTAGCTCAGCTTTTAGCCCAGCTTTCAGGAATATAAAAAAGGTTTTGGTTGGTATAAAATGTCAAAATACGTCTTCTCACATTTGGCATAGCTTTATCAAGATACTCTTCCACTGTGGTGTCAAAGCAGAAGCTGTATAGTATGCTGGGGACTTTATTACCATGGACCAGAGTTTATTATTATTTTGAGATGTTGAGCTGAAGTCAGACTCATTTCTCATAATCCAAGTAAATAAAACCTACTTCAGCTCATAATTTCTGAGCCTCAGTTTTAAGTGTTTAAAATGCAGGGCACCCTGATCCAGTGATGTTTCCCCTCTATCCCAGTATTTGTGACTCTGCATGTGCTAAGGGACAGCTTTCTTTTGAATCCTTAAAAGGAAAAATTCAGGCTGGGTGCGGTGGCTCACGCCTGTAATCCTAGCACTCTAGGAGGCCCAGATAGGTGGATTGCTCAAGGTCAGGAGTTCAAGGCCAGCCTAAGCCAGAGCGAGAGCGAGACTCCGTCTCTACTAATAATAGAAAGAAATTAATTGGACAACTAAATATATATATAGAAAAAATTAGCCGGGCATGGTGGCACATGCCTGTAGTCCCAGCTACTCGGGAGGCAGAGACGGAAGGATTGCTTGAGCCCAGGAGTTTGAGGTTGCTGTGAGCTAGGCTAATGCCATGGCACTCTAGCCCGGGCAACAAAGTGAGACTCTGTCTCAAAAAAAAAAAAAAAAAAAAAAAAAAGGAAAAATTCAAATTGTCCAGGACATACGCAACTTTGGAGTTAAAAATTCAATAATTTCATTTGAGACAGTTCAGGGAATGTATTTCTTCTAGGCTAACCACACCACCTACAAAGGGAGTGCTTTTGGCATATAGCTTTATCTTGCACATCAGGAATGCAGTCTGCAGTCATTATAGCATAACCACTGTACAATGTCAGTTTCACCAGATAATGATATTTTACCTCGTGAAGGGTAGGTATACTTAAAGGCTATGTTTTTACATAATTTACATACTTTTTTTTCTATAAAAGATGATGGTATGACAAGCCATAAGGAGCTCTATCTATAGTTTTGCTTTTGCATGATTTTTATAATTAAAATGTGACTTTTCCTGAAGAGCCAAAAGTAGTAATTTAGAAAGAATGCTGCTGCAACAATTCAGGGGAAAAAGGTGAAAAACCAATATTTAGAATTTACCAAGCAGCCATTTTACCCAGTATGATTCAAGATACAAGCACTGAAGGGTGTGTAATCTAGCAAATTTAGAATCTAAATTAAATAGGAACAAGGATGTACACAGTATGTAGATGAAAACAAAAAAGCAAAGGATCATAAAGGAGAAAAAAAATATTTATAACAAATATTTAAATTTAAATTATATTCGTTTAATGGAGCATCTCTGGTTTCAAAGGTATTAATGGCTGAACAAGATAGTCACTTTAGTGTGACTAATAATGGCGTGACACCAAAAATATTAGGATGTTTAATAATTTTTGAAATTCTTAGCCCAAAGAGAAAAAAGATAATCCAGATACGATGTAGTGAGAATTTTTGCAGGTCAAGTTTTTATAAGGAAAACTTCCCAACAGCTACCCATTCAACAAGTTATAATATTCAGGGAAAAAGGAAAGGACCTAAGACAAAACGCTCTTGAAAGTTGTACCTTAATCCACTGGATGCTATTATTCTCAAAAGACTTCACAGTACGGATAATGAACTCATATGTATTAATAAGTATGAATATCATATATCTAATTTAGAAATAAATAGGGATGGCCATGGTATACAAAACTCCCTATTAAAACTAATTATTTGAGTTTTGATTATAAAGATCTGAGGGACCAGGGCAAATACCTTCCTACTTTTGCAGCCAGTCATCTAGAAAAAAGTAACATGCACTACATAGAGAAAAAACTAGTTCTAAAATGTGCACTACACTACTTTTTACATCTGAGTATGAAATTGCTTGATTGGGATCTTCCTAAAAGTATAGGTAAGAACTAAAGCTTTCAAAGTCCTTTCCAACAGCATGGTTTTAGAACCACAGTACATTTGGTATTTTAGAAAAGTTTCTGAGGATAGGGACTATACCTTACCTTTGTGCTTAACATCAACGAGCAGAGAGCAAGTAATCTGTTGATTACGGACAGCCTTACTACCTCAACCAATTGGCATCCACTCGGTATCTGGCAGCTCAATGCCAGTGTTTAGCGACCAGAAACAATGACATGCAGTAAATAGAGAACTTTTGGCATACTCTCAATCATACCTATTAACATTATTTACAACATAAAACCCACTTTCTCAATATTTTCCAGAACAAGTTTTGGTAAACTTGAAATATGACTTTAGAGAGCTATATAATTAAAATGACTAACAGGAGAAAGGAGAGTAGTCTAACATGGAAAAAAAAATACTTCATAGATTCAACTTTGAGGCTCCGTTCTTTATATACAACTTAATTGTTGTGCAACTTTTTAATTTTTGTAGAGATGGGGTCCTGCTATGTTGCCCGAGGCTGGTCTTGAACTCCTGGCCTCAAGTGATCCTCGCGCCTTGGCCTCAAAAAGTGCTGGGATTACAGATATGAGCCACTGCACCTGGCAATTGTTGTCCAATAAATTGTACTTGTTACAACTTAATTTGAACCAAATATGTTTCCTTGGTATCTTCAACATTGGCTAAACGGTTATGTACATACATTTCTAAACTATCAGTGTTATAATTTACTTGGATCACTGCTAATAAACATTACTGAAATGTACAGGAGTAAGCTGTTCCTACTATATTATCAGCTGTTGCTTTTTTTTCTTAAAAGATGAAACAAAAGATTGATCAAGAGATAAAAATAGCAGACTTGAAACTCATGCCACATGTGATGTGACAAATGGGGGTGTGCCAGCTGCTACAAGGAGCTCATGGAAGCTGTGTATATTTTATAAATATCTTTTAATGAAAGTATTTGATTTCAAAGATATAATGAAGTTTCTCAAATATCACACTAGTCAACAGCTGCATTAACATTTAAAAGAAAAGCACTGCGTTTTATGTCACTGAAACACAAAACTTATAACTGAGTCTTTCCATCTCAACTTATATTTTCAAGAAATTATTAGGTCCCACTACCTAAGAAAAAGAAAGTCATGTTATTTTCATTTAGTTCAAATTACAAAAGTGAGCTGGGCGTATTTGCTCACACCTGTAATCCCAGCACAGAGGACTGCTTAAACTCAGGAGTTCAAGGATGAAGTAAACTATGATTGTGTCACTGCACTCTAGCCAGGGTGGCAAAGTGACAACCTGTCTCAAAAAAACAAACAAAAAATAAATTACAAAAGTATGTCATTTGTCTAAACAAATCTTAAGATATACAGTGTAATACTAATCTAAAACATTAGCTTCTCTCTTGAAGACTACACCAAGCACATGTCCATTATCATAATCACTATAGCTTTTATTACTTAATTCCAAACTTATGTCAGTGTTTAAATAACTGATGAAATTTACAGAAAATAACTGTAGTTTTAATAAATAATTTTATCAATGTATAATTTATAAATACCATTTAAAAGTCATCAGAAACGTCTGAAGTAAACTTTTGTTATTTCATATATTGAAGATTTGTAGAATGAAGTCATTATACTCACTAATTACATGGAGTCTGCCAAAGCAGAAATGACTGATTCAATTGTTAGACTAAGGCTACTAAGCCAACAATAACATGGCCCTGAATCAGTAGAATCAGACATTCTTAAAAGCCTAACATGTTAAGTTTGTTTCAAATGCTATACTCGTAATTATCTTTAAAAAACTAATTTTATCTTTACTTTAAAAAACTCATAAATGACAAAATCAAGGAAAAAAATCAGATAATATTTCAATTTTTAAAATTATTAGAAGGGTACTAACAATTTTCCTGTGGATCTGTTTTGCTGTCAATTGGCTTATTAAGCATAAATCAAAAAACAAACTATACCAGGCTAAAATCATCAATAATTTCAATGAATAATATAGAGAATAAAATTTTATTGCTAGTTCTTTAAAACAAATATTTAAATGCTTCTTTGTAAAACCATGTCAATGTAAAGTGTGATCTTACAGGTGATAAAGGCTAAAGAATTCCACCTAGTTAGTAGTGTAAAAACATTAATGTGCTACAGGAGAACGATCATTTAATAAGTCATTAGTGCACCCATTAGTCCCTCTTCCTTTATTTCACATAAAGATATATTAATAATAATCTTTATGGTTGATTATGGCAACTATTTAGGCACAATATTCAGATTTTTCCCCTCCCCCCAGATTTTTTAATATATATGAGAGTGTATGTGTGTATATATATTTTAAATAACTAGCTTTACCTACCTCAGGTCTTATTCACCATTAATTTTTTCTCCATTTCTAGCATTAAGTGACTTTCCTAAAGCACAAAGTGCAATAATTAGTTTTTAATTAAGAACACAGAATCTAAAGAACAATATTTAGGCAGGAGAGAAAATTATTATTAGAAGTGCCTCAGGCTGGGTGCGGTGGCTCATGCCTGTAAATCTAGCACTCTGGGAGGCCGAGGCGGGAGGATCACCCAAGGTCAGGAGTTCGAAACCAGCTGAGATCCCCCATCTCTATCAAAAATAGAAAGAAATTAATTGGCCAACTAAAAATATACAGAAAAAATTAGCCGGGCATGGTGGCACATGCCTGTAGTCTCAGCTACTCGGGAGGCTGAGGCAGAAGGATTGCTTGAGCCCAGGAGTTTGAGGTTGTTGTGAGCTAGGCTGAAGCCACAGCACTCTAGCCAGGGCAACAAAGTTAGACTCTGTCAAAAAAAAAAAAAAAAAAAAAAAAAAAAAAAAAAAAAGAAGTGCCTCAACTAAATAAATTCTTTGTAGAAAATGTTTTAGAAAGAATCAGGTTATCAGGAATTGATTTTTTTGGACAGGGTTGAATCTTAAAAATCAACTCCTAGTGGTTTTCCATTGACTCAATATTCATAGTATTGCTTAATGTTATGCCAATTTTATACATAGGAATTGAGCTACTACATATTTAAAAAATTACATTTGATGGCTTTAGAAAACGTACCATAGCATAAGTTGCAATTTTGTTCCCAAATACTTCGGATCATTTAAACAAAGCTACATGTTTCTTTTCAAAATACAGACATTATATTGTTTTTCCTTATACGTCCTCTTCCCGACATTAAAAAAATAGATAATGATCAGAAACAGTCAAAGAAAACAGAATCCTATATTAAGAATGTCTCAAAAGTAATTCTCAGTTTTGGGGGAGCCTCTTCCAATTTCTCCAAAAAAAATTGCTCAGAATGTATGGCAAAAAGTTTTTCAATTACCTTCAAGCTTTTTCAGTGTATGGAAAGCAGGAAACAATATAACAAGTATCAGCATGTAGAGTATAAATCCATTCGGGTTAAAAATACACAAACATGTAGAAGAAAATCTGGAAGGACAGACACAGTGGTTCCCTCTGGGTAGATGGCAGTATGGGTGTTTAATTTTCTTTTTGTTAGTCTATTTCCAGAAATAAGTTTGTACTACTTTTGTAATTTTAAAAAGGTACTTACAAGGAAAAAATAACATTATATCTCATGATTCTCCATCATTTTTAGATAAAAGCAGAAGAGAAAACACTCAAGGGACACCCTCAATTCTAAGAAAATCTATGTATTTCAAAAACTACACGAAATACCTTAATTTCGTACTTTATAGATGGCCCTCACTTGCACAGATCTCATGTGGCATATAGAAACCATACAATAGGAAAACAAACAGCCTTTAAGGATTAAACACATCTTAGCTAAAGTTTTATTTTGTGGTAGCATTTATAAACCAATTATAAACATTTATAAACCAATTTCCTAAAACAAAAAAAGATGAAAATTGGAAATTCTTATTCTAGAACCACTCATTTTTAGCTGCCATGGCTATCACAAATATCTCTGGATTACTAAATTATTTTCCCATACGATGTATGTGCAAAGATACCACACTCTTGCCTTATTCAATAAGGATTAAATGCCGACTACTTGCCAGGCTTTGTGCTAGAGGACATGGTTTCTGGTCTCATAGAGCTATCAATCTAGTTGGGAAGACAGATAACAAGCAGTTATCAAACACTGATCAGTAGTGGGAAGAAAAGAACAGGGCTGAAGAGAGTATATGGCAGAGGCCTCTAACAGCCCAAGAGGCTGCAGAGAGGGCTTTCCAGAGGAATTGTACTGAGAACTGAAGGTTAAGAAAGTGATAACTGGGTGAATTTGGGGGAGAAGAGTGTTCAGGCGAACAGAGAATTTGCAAAGAATGTGTAATATTTTTTCAGAAATTGAACCAAATTCATTTTGATTGGTAAGGCAGTATCAAAAGATTGTAAACCATACTTTTTAGACTTTCTCCTAAGAGGCCTTAAGGAGTGACATGGTAGGATTAGTGCTTTATAAATTATTCTGGAGTAGCATGTATGGAAAATGGGTTGGAGGGATGCAGGACTAATGCCAGAGAGACCAATGAGGAGGCTGCTGGAATAATGGAGGCAACTCCCTGAATTAAGGGCAGAAGTGGAGAGAGGTAGAAAGATAAGAGAACTGTGGGGGTTACATCAACAAGATCTGATGAGTGATTCAGAGATGATTCAAAGATGATTCAGAGGCTTGCAGCTTGACAACTGCTGATATTAGGGCTATTCAATGAGAATGGAAAAGCAGGACTCAGAAGGGCTTTGTAGTACTTTTTATAAACTTTTTGCTCATGTATGGGCAGTGGGAGTAAAGTGAATAAAGAGGAGTAGAGGTGTAGAATGAGGTCAATTCTGGATATATTGAATTTAGGATATCTAAAAGATATCCTAATGGGTACTTCCAGAAGGCAACTGAATATACAATTTTAGAGCTAAGAGTAAGGTTTACATATGTATTTGAGAATGATGAACACACAATCCAACGTTTGCCTTTTACAAAAATCATTCTATTTGGTCAACCACAAAATGGCTTCCCTTCTATCCTCAAAGTGAGAATAATTAATGTAGATAGTGAAGGAAACCATAGGAATAAATGATGTTGCTCAAGGAAATGGCAGAGTGAGAAGAGAAGGGCCCTCAAAACAGAAACTTGCAGAACACCAGTGCCTAACAGACAGGCATAGGATCCTTAAAGGAAGAGGCAAGAGAAGTAGGTGGCCACAAAGCCAGGGGAAGTATGCCACAGAAGTTGAGTCTAGAATGGAAAGCATTCAAAGAAACACAAATATGCTGACAAACTACACAAAGTTTCAGGGTAAAATATTTTCACTTGAAATAAATTACACTGATATGACTTGAGATTTTTAACTGGGAATACCCTCTCTATAGCCTAAGAATCATTGAGGAAAGAACTAAAAAGTAAGTTGGTTTCTCCCCTTTACTGATTTCTTACCACCTATTCTAAGTAGGGGAAAAGGAATTTAGACTGCTAAAGGCAAAGAACAAGCCTCTTCCAAACTCCCTGTAAGCTTTAGAACTTGCCTATAAGCAAGGTATCAATTCTTATGTCTCCTGCTGTTGCTGAGGCTAAGGTACAGTCGTACAGAGGAACTGGCAAGTGTACTGCAGGGCAAAAGAGAGGTAAGGTAGGTCCTCATTTACCTGTTTAAATAATTTTAAAGAAAGGGCTAACGAATTTTTTCTTCTTTTTAAAATAACAATGGAAGTAGAAAAGTAATTGAATGATAACTCTAGTCCTGACTCCAGAAAGGTGAGGTCTAATTCCAATCCAGGCTTCGTTTTGTAAGTTTGGCTGATAAATGCAATACAGTAATTCTGGAAGCAAGTTAATTCTGGCAATTCAGTGTCTCCTAGTACTCTTATGACAACTCTTTCTTACCCTAGCAAATACTTTGGATTAACTCTCCCAAGCTTTGGTGTAAATACAGTGTTATAACAGTCCTGTCCAGGACCTGTCCAGGTCCAACACATTAAAAAAAAAAAATCCTGGTTTAAATCTGAACGAATATAAAGAATACTGTAAAGCTTAAGAATAACACTAGTTCCAGTGTATTTAGGGGCTTAATCCCTATCTGGACTCCTGGCATCTCCCATCTGAAAACAACTTAGTTCAGAGAGTAATAATTTTCTATAAATAGCAATAATATATAACAAGCTTTGCTGTGAAAAATGCATTGGCAGCTGGGGACTGCCCTTTCATTCAATTACTGGTAGATAACAATGATTTTTTTCTGTGTTTTATGACTAATTATAGTCTGTAAGAGAAAATATTGTGGTATATACTATGTTATATTTGTAGTTGTACTTAATTTTTATTGAAGTTTGATTTTAGAAGATACTTTTAAGTCAATAATTTGACCCAGAGAAAATTATAATGATTACAGTATCTTAAATATATTATTTCAAACAGAGCATTGGAAAACATACTCAGTATACTGGGTTTATGATACGCAGCATTTACTTTTATTGTTATAGTTGGTGCTATTACTGAATCAATCAAGCTGTATTACAAATTGGAAGCATACAATGTGCAGGGATGAACTTTTCATTCTATACTCCTGTTACAGAAAAAAGGAGGAGGTATAGTGTGCCACAAAGTTTTATGACAATTTTCATAGCTAGAAGAATTAGAAATCAAGGGAGAAATAATAATATAGGAGTAAATACCTACCAACATGTGTCCAGCAATACTATTTCTATCTAAGGTAATCCAGAAAATAAGTCTGGATTGAAAGATAAGAATTAGTGTATCCAAATGGACCACTCCAGTTGAGTCAGCTGCTTATAATTCTAATTTAATTTTTTTCTTTAAATAAACAAAGAAAACTGACATTACCATCTTATTCTTAAATAAGAATAAAGATAACTGGGAATGACTGATGAAATATTAACTTAAATCTTGCTTTTTCAGACTTCTTGATTAACTTAAGTAACTAAGTATTTAAATATGATCTCTATTATCAGCAATCAATAACTAATAATCATCACTCCAATTAGTTATCCATTTGTTGTTAAGTGTATCAACAACTTGGCAAAATATAGAAATGTACTACATTAGAGAAAACTACTGATTCAAAAGCCAGAAATCTAGCTCTGAACCCACACTACCTTGTTTAAGGTTAGGATATGACATGTACCAAGTATATTTAGAGGCATTAGGATTTAATTTCTCAGTAGCCCTTAGAATTCAGTACTGGTATTCATGATTTCTCAAAATGGATATAGATACTTATATCTAATTCTCACATCTCAGGATTCATGTAAATAACTGGTGCCAACTACCTTTGAAATTACTGCCAGAAGATTAATCTTAAAAACCCTGATAATACTTGCTTCCTAACTTTTAACCCCTTATTCTGATCATGATCATTCTTTACATAATTAATTCACTTTATCCCTAGTAGAAGCAAATTATTTGATTATAACCCTCTATTGCCTCAATAAACTACCTGCCCCTAAACTTGCAACGTTAGCAAAGTCAAGTACAGAAAACCTAAGAAGGTAGAAGAGCTACAAGGGCATGGAGACTTTGGGTATAGTCCCTTAGTTCTGTATACTGCTTAGCAGCAAAGCAACAAATGAACAATGACAGAGATTGTCTTAATCTATACAACAGGTCAATACAACAGCCCAAATAATTTGCAAACACTTTCTTTAGCTCTTTCTGGGGATCAACACTGTTCAAATTAAAATGCTGTAGCATGAGAAGAGCTTAATAATAACAGTAGGGTTCAATATTTATTTATCTAACATCTCTTATCCAAGAACCTTAAAATCATCTAATACTAATCACAACTCAATAACTGAGAGAGGTAGGTACTAAGTAGGTACTAAACTGCAAAGGCCAAAGAACAGAAATTAGGAGTGTGTGCTACTGAATCATCTTTACAAGCTAAAAACTCTGCTGCCTTACAGCTCTTGAGTATAAAAAGTGGAGTGTTATCTACTCACCTTCAACAAACCTAAATTTAGGCATAAGAAGTCAGTGTTATCAGGATAATACCTTTCCATATTTCATTTGTATTTATACTTAATTCCTAACGAAGTTTGATTTATTGAATTGAAGTTTAATTTTTGATACAATTTAAGTCAATGATCTGACCCGGAGAAAAATACAGAAAATATCTGATCCAGTATTATGTAATACTGGTCGAACTAAAAATTATACAGTATTTTAGATATCTTATTTGGAATATATTAGTTTAAATATAGATTTAAAGTGTATAGGACCACATATACCAATTATTTGAGTAACCATTCCATTTGAGGCGAAGGGTTTATTCTAAGCTATACACACCATCTTCCTTATGACTGAAAGCTGAATTTGTGAGATTGATACCTGAGGGGAGGTACAATCTGTAGCCATAAAATCATTTTGTGTGTAATGTCAATGAACCTATGAAAAATCAAACTTCTGTCCTTAGCTTCATTAGCACCATACTCTAACCAAGTTAACTAGTTTAAACTGTTAGATAGTTAAAGGAATAGGAACAAAGAAGGGTTATATTTCATCACCTTAAGGTTTCAGAGATGACGTAGGTTTACAATTCAAATTCCCATGTTCTGAAAAATGACCTCTTAAATAACTCAACTTTCAAATCACAGAAACGCAGTAATCTGAAATTATTCTAATCTAAAGATTTAAGAAAATAACCAATTACTATAATTCATGTTCACTGTGAGGAATACATAGCTATATGAAAAACAGCTATATAAAAATAGAACTCAGTGAAAGGAACATTTTTAAAGCAAGAAATAGGCTTTGAGATTCTTATCAGTAGTCACTAAAAGGTTTAAATGCTAAAGATTTACATTCAAGTGCTTGAAGGAATACTGTAGAGAAATTCAATTACTAAAAATCTTTGCTCAGATGCCTGTCAGGCATATCAAAGATGAGATGATGTATGAACCAGCAGTAGTGGTATTAAACCCCAATCACTTTCAAAAGAAGTAAGATTTAGAGCTGTTAAGACATTTCAGAATTGGGTTCATTGACACTAAAATGGTATTTAAAAAAAGACCTCATACAGTCTGCTGGCATGTCATACTAACCATTAGAAGAGGTAGTGATGTAAAGTGTTGGAATTTAAAATACAAGGTCAGCATTAACTGTAAACAAGTCTAAAGCATTGTACGTAACTCTTTAAAACATATGTAGTGAAAAAGAATTAGAATTCATATAAAATCAGAATTAAAAAAGCAAAAAATAGAAATATTTAGTGAATTTACTCAAATGAAAAGTTTAAATGATACAGAAATGAAAAATATTAGAAATCTATATACAATAAAAAGTGAATATAAATTAGCCAAGTCCAAGGACATATCCAGTTAAACATTCATACATATTCACCTTTTTCTTTAGATAGGGATAACACATACATGTGACATTATGATTCTGGGAAAAAATCTGAGATACTAAATATATTCTCAAGTTTTAAAAATGGTGTGGAGTATGTTTCAACAATATTTTACATGAATGTAAACCCCTGATTTAATTCTATGGTTTTATCATGCCAGAAGCATGGTTGGTTTTAATTTTTTAAACAGATATTGGTATCATAACACATTGGCTTATTAATAATTAAGGCATTTTGCATTCACAGCATCTCAGTGTGGACAAAACTTTTTAATATTGATTTCTGCTATGATGTTTTTAACTTTCAGTCTTTTCAACATAAGAAAATAGCTGCACACATTTATGTGCTTTTTTATAAAACACAATCTTAAAAAAAGTGAATGATGATTGGTCTTTGCCGTTTCTAGTAGTAAATTCTGTCTTATTTTTTCACATACTATAAATTATATTCTTGTGTAGGATTGCATTAAGACCCAGTAGCTCTTAAACAATGTTACTGAATAACCATGTAAATCCCAAATGCAGCAAAGGTGAACAATCTTCATAGTGCACTTTCACCTCATTGAAGTTGAAGCTGCTCCTTTTGGATATTTTTCCACTTCAATGTGAAGTAGATTGTTAGGGTTTTATTAGTGGTTTCAATACGTGGCTTTTTAAAAGGAAAAATGGCTTTGATTTCTTCCACAGTTCACAGTTCTCGGAGGAGACCTTTTTTAGTAAATCATAGTCCAAGGATGTTTTGAACAACCAAGTGGTCTTTAGTAGATAAAATCTCTGAATGCAATTGTAATAAATAAGCATCTACATCCTTAGCTATATTACCAGTATATCCTGGAACCAAAGTAAGATGGTTTTCCTGTTCCCATAATCCACTTAATTGCTGTTTTAAAATCTGAATATTTCCATCATTTATAATTTCTGTTTTGGATGATAGTTCTGACCACCACCTTTTGATGACTGCTTGAAGCCAGTTTAAACCAACTATTACATAGTCTTCAAATTTGCTTTTAAGTAGTGACTTTACTAGAGGCAACAAGTCTACACAGCAGCCAAGTGAGATATAGTGTTTTTCTTCCTGTAAACTGTTAGTGAGCACAGGAAGGCAATCTACCACAACTCCAAGATCTTCTATCCTCACCAAATAAGCTACAAGTTCACTTATACTCCTCTTTCTCCAGAAAGTTAAAGCTACATTCAATCTCAAGTTCCTACTGAACAAAACTTGAGCCATTGTTTCATGATCCTGAGAAACCTCAGAAAAAAACCCACTGTATTTTGATGATGGGCTTTCTGTTTGTGAAGAACTAGAATCACTGGAGTTAATCAAATATGTTCAACTATCATGGTGTAATTTTTCAGGCAAATGGCCTGCACAAGCCAGTTCATTTTCTTTATTTACCATGTCACAGCCCCCACTTCGAGGGGACTGTTTTTTTTCTGTAACAAGGATTTGGAAAGGGATGATAAACCTTCTTTCTGTGATAGATCCCTTTACGCAGTTTATCTGGGCTTTTCACAGCTTGTCCAACTGTTCTATTTTTGTAAGCAGCCAACTGTTTTGGAGATTTCTTAACCTCCTTCATGTTCTTATTAGTGAAATTAGAGATCCGTTTTCTAGGAAGATCAATGGAATGATCCTCAATATTATCATAAAAGTTCCGTTTTTTAACATTGTGGGTTTCAGATGCCATAATCTCTTAAATACTGGTGCCTCATGGTACCGCGGCGCCTAAGCCCAACCCTGGCACTGACGAACCACGCCGGCAGCCTAGAGGGTCCCTCGGCTCCCAGGCCGGGCCCCACTCAGGGCCATTCAAACGCGGCCGCGCGCGCAGTATTATGTTTAATAAAAGTGAAGAAAGTGGCATCCTTGTGCCGTTCCAGATCTTAGGGGAAAGGCTTTCCCCTAAGATACCCTTTCACTGGTATTAGCTTTTGGTTTGTCATCTATGGCCTTCCTATGTTGAGGTATGTTCTTTCTATGCCTAGCTTGCTTACAGCTTTTATTATGAAGGGATGGTGAATTTTATGAAATGCTTTTTCTGCATTTATTTAGACACTATGGTTTTTGCCCCTCATTATGTTGATGTGATCTATCATGTTTATTGATTTGCATATGTTGTGTTATCTTTTTGATGTGTTAGATTCAGTTCGCTAATATTTTTTGTTTTTTATTGTTAACATTAAAATTTTTATTGTAAGCATTTTAAATTGTTTAATTTACATGTAGTGACATGATCAAATCTTTAGCAAATCCATCAATGAATTTTGTGAAATACAGGCA